>BMAO01023806.1:0-211263 GCA_019973975.1 Trichonephila clavata | reverse complement strand
TCGCCAGTAACCAAAACAAAGACTTCATTAGCTCAGCTTGGCGTTCAATTTGGCGTTCATCGTGGCATTCAGTTTCACGTTCACCCGTATAGTTTACGTTCCCGTAAGAATACGGGAATAAAATATAGCCTATGTTACTCCCCGTTAATGTAGCTTTCCATTAGTGAAAAAATTTTAAAATCGCACCAGCCGTTTCCGAGATTAGCCGGAACAAAACAGACAGACAAAAATTTTAAAAATTGGTTTTTTGTTATGAGTACCGTATATACTTTTAGTGCATTAAGTAAAAAGCTGCTAATTTGAAATTACAAACAGACACTTCAATTTTATTTATTTGTATAGATTATGAAATTTTTAAAATTCGGTATTATAAAAAAATATTGGAATTACAACATTGCAAATTTTCATGAAAATCGAAACATGTTTCAATTTGAAGATGTGTTCTGCTCTTAGTTCTTGCCCTCGAACATTTGGCAAAGACAATCTCATTAAAAATAAAATCAGATGTCTGTTCGGCATTCCGTTCTTACCCCAATATCTTCTTTTTCTTCGAAAATCTAGAATAGTATTCTTGAATTTTTCTTTGTATTCAGTACAGATGTGCATTTAATACACTGTAGATTCTCCAAGCAGATACTATCCTATTGAAGAATGATTTACACCTCTTTGAAGCAATCCCTGTCTTCCCCATATTGTTCCGCTTATCACTTGTCAGTTCAATGTACCATTGTTCGAAAGCCGAAGAAATACCTTCTAACAAATAATTTTAAAATATAAGAGCATCACACATATTAAATTAGTGCAATCAAGATAATTGTAATGCCTGAATGACAAACCCGTCGGTAGAGAGCGTGATGACAGAAATAACAAAACAGTCAGACAATGATGCATGATGGGAAGGAGAGAGAGAGAGTTGTGAGGTGCGTATTGGAGACGATGCGTGTGTAACGTCATAATTGATACTTGTAAATAGGTACAAAAACTATTTATTTGAATCATTATCTAAGTATATATATATAATATAGTATGCCTATAGAGGCATTCAGAGAGTTTAAATGTAACATTACACAACAGATTAATAAATATAACCTTAGTACAGATAATAACATCTTTTTTAATGATATTAAAAATCAGATTAAAAAATTACAAAATAAATTTATTATAGTTTATATTGATAAAGTGCCTGGAAATTTTGCCTTCATTTGTAAATACTATTATAGTTTAATGCTCAACAAACATTTTGAAAATGATACAGCTTTTATTAGGTCATCAATTTCTGATAGAGAAATAAATAATCGAATTTTGGCTTTTCATAAACAATTAAAAGTACAAATTAATAATAATTTTAAATTTCCACATGTATTTCTTACTCCTAAATTTCATAAAAATCCAGTAAAGTTTAGAACAGTTACTAATGGTTTTAATACATATATCAGCAAATCAGGCAAAATTCTACATGAAATGTTACAAGATACAATAAATAATCTAAAAACTTCAGCCATTCTTAAAAATAGTACAGAACTTATTGCACAAATTAAAGATAAAAAGATAATTTCAGAATTTAGTTTAGATTTTGAAGATTTTTTTAACTCAATCAATATTGATGATATGATAAAAACACTAGTAAAATTATATAAAGATAATTTGTTTAAAAATGTCAAATATGATAGATTTGATTCTCTACTCAGGTTAGTTCTAAAAGAGAATTATGTTTATCATAATGGTAATTATTATCAACAGATTAAGGGTCTACCACAAGGTGGCCCAGCTAGCAACTGTCTTGCTAATTTATATTTACATTATTTTGAAAATAGTTTCACAGACAGCTTAGAATTTTACTTTTTTCGTTATATAGATGATATAATCATTTTTGGCAAGCAAGACAACTTTATACCTAATATTAATTTTTATCCACAATATCTTAATTTAAGTAAATAGTAACAGTTAAGAAGCAAATTTTCTTGATATAGAAATTAAATTAAAAGATTATAAAATAGTTACTAATATTTATGATTTAATTTCAATATTATAAAAGTACCGCATTGGGAGAGTAATGTGCATGTATCTATATTCAGAAATATCGTTCTTAATTACATACTACGCAATAAATTACTAGTTTCTAATAAATCAGAAAAAATAAAAAATTATAAACATTTTACTAAATACTGTTTAATTCAAAACTACCCAATTAATTTTATTAATAGATATTTAAATAATGATATTCTAAATAGTAAGGATTAAATTTCCATAAATTTAAAAGGTTTATATTATAGATTTATTATTCTTCCTAGATAGTTTTAAATACCCCCAGTTTCTAGTTTTAGATAAAATTACTTTTTTAGAATTTATTATAACTTTTAAACCATATTAAGAGTCCCTAAGATAATTGTAGTATGTTTACATTTCTTATTTGATTATTTCTATTCTTTTCATACTTTTGCTAAATGCTATTTTTCAGCCTTTGCTTTGTATTGAAATTGTATTTGGGCCCAGAATCTGGCAATAAATTGTTTATTGTACTCAGATTTAGCGCGGGCTCTGCATTTCAGTATGCAATTTTTGGGTAAGTTACCTTTTCCATATAATGGATTTAGATTTCCTATCCATTATTTCCAATTGATATTTGCTCGGTAGTATTAACAGAAAAAAGGGGGAAGGTTGGCTGGCCAAAAAACATGTTCAACCCCACTTTTATACAGAAAGATTTTTTCAAAGAAAATTTTATGTATACTAGCTGTCCTAAGTCAGCAATGTTGATAATACTGAAGCATCCATTCTTTTATATTTTACTGTGTTATTTCAATTTTTCATATCTCCTTCTAAATTCTGCTGTCTTGTTATCTAGCAATTGATATTCTTTTAAGTATTAATCATGTTGAATCATCTCTCTTTTAGAGAAATTTTGATTATATATATATATATATATATATATATATATTTAAAATACCTCACACTAATATAACCAAGCAAATATTCAAATCATATTAAACCTAGAGTACAACATCACATTTCAAAATTTCAATGGCGAATAAAAACAATGAAGATCAACGTTTTCAAGCGAAATTAAAATTGTATAAGATAAAAATTATAAAATATCCAAGTGCAACCTCGGACTTAGGACCGATAAGTGGGGTTAAACTAGTTTGATGGCGCCAACCTTCCCCCTATGGCAACTTGGTAAACTAATCTGGAAATATCCAAATTCACAAAAATTTAAAATTAAAATAAAAACTTTTCTTTTAAAAATTTAAAATTAAAAAATATTTCTCTTTTCAATACCTAAAAAAATTAAACTATTCGCCATTGCATTCTGAAAGATATAACATAAAAATGTTAAAATGCAAAAACACCTTAGTGCATAATAAAACAACCATAAAAAAATCAAAGAATATGCACCGATCCTTGAAGTGGTTGTATAGAATGAAAAAACCTTAAAAGTTTGAAAATTCAAAACAAGAGTGTAGTATATTCAAAAATTAAATACTTAACAACATCAAAACAGATTACATAAATCATCAAAAAAAAAAAAAACGCACCCCAAATTATCTTATTAATAAATGAAATCGATGAACGGTATTCCAATTTCTCAACAATTTTTCATTTCTCCTACATCAATCACAACTCCTACATTATTCATTACTCCCACTAATGCCACGTTATAACCCAAAAGATCAATATTCTTACTTTCGAGTTTAAATATGTAATATTAGATGAAAGCCAGATTGCATTCAAAAAGTTTTTTGATTGGTCATAGAAATTTTGGTTGGTCACTAATAATTTTAAAGTATAGTCGTGTAAACGTTAGTATGTGTGTGTATTAAAATGTAACCTGTGTGTGGAATGAACATATTCTTCACAGCTGGACCACTATATATATATACGAGCCGCTACCCTCCCGCTTCGCTGGGTATTTCATGACGTTTTATAAATATATCTGTTTATATATATAAAATATTGATATCTAAGTTCTAGCATATATTAAGAATTTTATTGTATTGAAAATATATACTTATACCTGTAACTCTCACCTCTTGATAAAAAAAAGGACAGAACTAATTTGTATTATCTGATATTCTCTAAAATTGAGTATAGAATGATGTTTACACTTTCGTCATCCTATAACAAAGTGGATTTCCGCAAAACCAATTTTAGGTGAATCTCTACTCCATAAAATAAACATGGAAGCCAAATTTCAAATCTAAATGTAATAGGGTAAAATTTTTACTATCAATACCCCCCTTCATAATTCCATTGAGAGTCGTTCTCTCAAAAACCGTTCTTAGCGGATTTCAATTCAACAAACGAAAAATGTAAACCAAATTCCATTATTATAGTTCTTGTAGTTCGAAAAAAGAAATTTTTTGTCAACACTCCCCAGTAACCCCTTGCTGCCCCAGGAGTTGATTCCCATCAGATGCATTCTTAGTGGATCCTTATTCAACAAAAGGAACATGCTTAACAAATTTCAAGTACACATATCTAACAATTTTAAAACAGGATTATTTTCCTTTAACTCCCCTTCACCCCTTGAAACCCTCCTTAGGTGTCGATTTTTGTTTTACTCTTTGTTTAAGGAACTCTATTCCATGAAAGGAACATGCCTACCAATTTTCAAGCAGGTAGATCGAATATTTTAAAAACGGAAATATTTATCTATTACGCCCCTTAATCCCCCTAAAGGAAACTTGAGGGTTAATTATCGCGAAACCCATTTTATAATGGTTCTGTACTCAAAGAAAGGAATATGCTTACCAAATTTCAAGACTGTACGTCTAATAGTTTAAAAATGGGAATAATTATCTATAACCCTCCTTGAGCCCCCGAAACGCCACTTGGGGGGGGGGTCTGTTTTCCCAAAACCTATTTTGTAGCGGATCTCTACTCTATGAAAGGAATCTGCTTACCAAATTTGAAGACTGTGAGTCTAATAAACTAAAAATGGAAAAAATTATCTATAGCGCCCCTTGAGACCCCGCAAAGCCACCTGGGGGGGGGGTTGATTTTCACAAAACACATTATATATTGAATCTTTACTCCATAAAGGATTCTGTTTATCATATTTAAAGATTGTGCTACCAGAAGTTTAAAAATGGAAAAGTAATTATCTATAACGCCCCTTAAGCTCCTCAACCCCACTTGGGGGTCTATTTTCACGAAACCCATTTTGTGGCGTATCTCTACACTATGAGAGGAACCTGCTTACCAAATTACAAAACTGTGCGTCTAATAGTTTAAAAATCGGAATAATTATTTATATCTCCCCTTAACCCCCTCAACACCCTTTGGGGATCAATTTTCCTAAAACCCGTTTTGCAGTGGATATTAACTCCATGAAAGAACTATACCTACCAATTTTGAAGCCAGTAGGTCAAGTACTTTAAAAACGAAACTATTTATCTTTTACGCTTTTTAACCCCCTCAACACCCCTTGGGGGTCAATTTTCCCAAAACCCTTTTTGTAGCGGATATTAACTCCACGAAAGAACTATGCCTACCAATTTTCAAACCAGTAGGTCAAGTACTTTATAAACGAAAATATTTATCTTTTACGGCCCTTATTCCCCTGCAACGCCACTTGGGGGGGCTATTTTCCCAAAACCCATTTTGTAGTGGATCTCTACTCTATGAAAGGAATCTGCTTACCCAATTTAAAGATTGTACGTTGAGTAATGTAAATAGGGGAACCATTATTTATAACACCCCTTAACCCCCCGTAACGCCCCTTACGGTTCGAATATCACAAAATCCGTTCTTAGCTGATCTCTATTTCATTAAAGGAACATGTCTACCAAATTTCAAGTCTGTAGGTTCAATAGTTTCGGAGATATCGTGATTAGTCAGTCAGTCAGTGAGTGAGTCGCTTTTCTCCTTTATGTGTATAGATATATATATACACTGGTGTCCAAAAGTTAAGCATAAATCGTAAAATGTGAAAAACATGGAGTAAATATTCGTAAATTATTCCAAATTTCTTGCGGATATTAATTGGGTGAAGAAGAAACATTGGGTTTATGCATAACTTTTCAGTCCACTACGTCCTGCGCGAAACATCGGCGCATGTCGGAACGCGGAGAAACCGATTCACGCAGCATAGGCAGTTCAGACAAGTTTCGTGCAACTGCTGTGCGAAGGAACGTTGTTAACCATCAAACAAGGTGAATGATGGCACAAAGACGCCAGTTAGACATGTTTACGAAAGGAAGAATCGTTGGAATGCTGGAATCCTCGCGATCACAAACCGAAGTGTCTCGAATTCTGAATGTGGACCAGTCTGTGATCCCAAGACTGTGGCAGAGGTTTCAAAGAACGGGAGATGTTACCCCACAACCAGTATCACGTCGACTAAGAGTCACAACCCCTCGCCAAGACCGATATCTGGTATTAAGTGCACGACGTCAGAGGGGCAATACTGCCAGAGCACTGGGTTCGGCGCTCACAGTCGCCACAGGAATACGAATTTCGAGACAAACTATGGTATGGGCAGGCATCATGATGGACGGCCGCACAGACCTCCATTTCTTTGACTCGGGGTCTCTGACTGCTCAAAGATACAGAGACGAAGTTCTTCAGCCTTATATTCGCTTGTTTCGAGGCGCTGTCGGTCCTGACTTCATATTCATGGATGATAATGCGCCATGTCACCGAGTGTAGCTGATTGATGACTTCCTTGAAATGGAAAGCATCCAGCGCATGTCGTGGCCTGCGAATTCCCCTGATTTAAATCCTATCGAGCATGTATGGGATATGCTCGGGAGACAAGTTGCAGCCCTTTCGCACCCACCTAGCTCCGTTACAGAATTGAAGAGAGCACTCCAAGGAGCTTGGAACCGTTTGAGCCCACAACTCATTCACCATCTCATAGCAAGTATGGTAAATCGCTGTGCAGCGTGCCTGGCTGTCAGAGGTGACCACACGCCTTATTAAACTGCAGCATTAGTATTTTATTTAATGTTTTCTTTCATTTTTTCTTTAATGTTCCGCATTTGTAAAATAAAATATATTATTACGTTGATCAGGGTTCGAGGATTTTATGCAAATCAATCACAAAAACAAGACCGTTGTTTAAAAGCGATGAGAATTTATTGTAGCAAAAACGATCCTTGAAATATAGGATGGAGCAGCAATATTCACAGAATAAATCTCAAAAGGTCTTTAGACCTTCAACAGCATTTAGATACAATTATCAGTGTCTAAAATACATGTATGTAAAAGATTATTCACAAGCATAGTCCACCTAAAGGGTAATCACGGTCAAGGCAAGTTTACCAATCACTTGTCTAAACAATGAGGACTAATCACTGGTTGAAACAAGACTGACTCAGTTCGGCGAGCGTCTGTCTATTTATAAGCCTCGCGGAACTTTCGAGAAAGATCCACTTGCTTCATAGGTCTTGAAATTAGTGGATTTCTGCACAAATTTCTAGAAGAATCCAGAAAGTCCCGAATTCGCCGAGAATGGTCGCCAAAATTGACGCCAACTTGGCTCTATCACCCATTATTCGCCAAGTTCTCCTTGAATCGCCATTACAACGTAAGGGACGGCGTTGCTTGTGATTATATATTACAATTTTAACATAAAATAAATATAACATAGAGTAATATAAATGCATTACGCATCAAAATACAAATTATTTACTCTATTTTGTACAAAATTCGTAACAATATTATTAAAACTTGTATACTAAATGTTTTATTTTTAAAAATATTAGATACACTTACATAAAATATTCGCACCTGTAACATTTGTTTAACCTATACCATAAAAAAATCAATTTTAAATTTTGGGCGCGACTTTTATTTGTAAAATATCAATAAAAGAGTTTGCGATGTTGAATATTTTACGATTGTGAATCTAAAGAATTCTTTAAGGTAATTAAAATATACAAGTAGTATAGCTCTTTAAATTTTTTCCATCTGGGCAAGGGAAGTGATTGTTAAGTTTAACAGCGCAAAAGCCAAATTTGGCTATTCAGTACCAAGTGAGATTTTTATTAACTTTGAAGTATAAAACAACGTGACGGCTACTGGCCTCGAAAGTTTGATCTTCAATCAAGTGACAAGAACGAAACCTGAGCTGGCACTCCTTCTCCTAACTACTGCACCTAAGGGAGGACATTAAGCCTTGACAGAATTAAAGTGTGCATCGGACTCCTAGACATGGTAGATCTTCAGTCGCACTAGACTCAAACCCGCGACACTCCGTCCTCGAGTTCGTTATTCTAACTGCAAGGCTACCATGGCCTTTGGCCAGAGCCAAACAATTGATTAAACTATAGTTAAATGCTTAAGAAAATATTTAAAAAACATACGTGGAAAGTAAAATGGTTTATGGATACCTAAATTTACAAAATTAAAGTAAATTTAAAATGAGAATTAATAAGATGTGAATAATTAGTTACTTTATCAATATTATAAACTTTTAAATGCATACATGTTAATTGCTGTAATTGCCCCATCCAAAGATTTTGTTTCCTTCGATTCTAAGCTACACCCGATTTTCAGTAGCGTTAAAAATAGAAGGAAAAAAAAGGCGGCCTAGATTCGAGTAAATGTGCTAATTATTCACTTCTTATGAGTTCTCGTTTTAAATACATTTAAGTTTCGTAAAATTGGATATCGATAAACCAATTTAAGCTATTTCTCATTTTTCACAAAATCTTATTGAGAATTTGGGATACGTCTTAGATTCGAATAAACATGGTAATATTATTTTTAGAGGATAACTTTTTTATCACTGTAAAGTGTTGAAATTTTTAAAATTATTTAACCTTTTTTTGGCCGTGGTAATTACCACCAACTTAATTAATTTTTAAATGTCCATGAGAAGCTATGTTCCCACCGAAAATTTGTGCTACTGGCATTTTTAGATCAGCACAACTAATATATGGATTTTTAAGTTGCAAGCGCTAAGGACAATCTATAATTTTCCTGAGTAGTAAGAAAACTGTTTCAGATGGTGTATGATTGACTGAAGTTGGTGAACATATGCCAACTTGATAAAAACATATAGAAGTTTCTGTTTGAGCAGTAGAGCACACAAAAATTTTTCAAGGGGTGAGTCCATGGTCGAAAGTCCCCCAACTCGTATCATACCTCAAGACAACACCAATTGATTCTTCTGATTTTTTCGATTTTGTTAACAAAAAACAGTAAAAAATAAATTATTGAATTAATAATTAGCATTAATTAATGAAATAAATTGTTAATTCAAAGTATTTAATTAAATTTTAGGTTATATTTATATAGGATTATCATCGATCGAAAAAAACTCAAGGGCTTTGGGGGGGTGTCCAGACCCTCAGGACCCCTTTGAGTGCGCCACGGTTTGCATAGCATGCATTGTCTCACTATGTATTGATCCCTGTTCTCTGAAATTTCGATGGAAAGCAATATTTTTAAATACTTTTGAATACAAATATATCTAATTAATAATTCTTTCAGCATATTTTAGTATTAACAAACTATTTTTTATAACTGCACTGCAATATATACATAAATATAAATGCAAAACATAAGATATCCTACTAGTGGCGTAACGGAGAACATTAGGGACGCCTGCAATGTCAGATTTTGGATCCCAAGCCTGGTCTTGCAAAGGATTGCGTACTTGGCGTCAGTCAGGCTTTTTCGCCCCCCCCCCGATATGGGGGTGTACGTTACGCCACTGTGTCCTACCTTTAAGCCTCCTTTACTTCTACCAGTGTGTGTGTAGGGGGGATCATACTCTTCCCCCCAAAAAAATTATCTTAAAAACCAAATGAACTTTAAGTAATAAGCGAAATAAGAGTTCTTTTTTTATAAACCAAACACCAAAAATATTTTAACGTATCTTTACTAGAAAGAAATAGCCTTATAAATGTTTAGGATGCTAAATGTGTTCGCAATTCAGGCTTAAAACCGATGCGAAATAAAATCCAAGAGCACGAAAATGAATTTTTAGTAATAATAATAATTCTTTTGTGAATGGAAATTTTTGTGGTATCTAATATTTAAAACTCATAACACTGTACCCTATTTAAACTACCATCCCCCCCCTCCGCCTTTGCTAAACTGAAATTAAGTAATTAAACTGTTACAACGAGAAGAATTTCATGTTATAAAATTATTTTCGGGAACGATTATATTCCTAAATTAAGAACGCTCTCCTGCTTAAAATAACAGCTCCTCCAAAAAAGAAAAAAAATCATGAAATGAAACCGTTCAATTTGTTAGATACCCCGAAATCAATCATCCCTAAAAAAGAGCGCCGGGGCGAAAGAGAGCGCAATGGAGAGTTAAACAGATTTCTGGCACCCAGCGCCATTAAAGAATGCCAGAGGCCGCAAGTGATTAGAGTTTTATCCTCCAGTCACGCTGACAAATCGCTATCGATAAAAGAGGGATGCGGACAAGCTGTTGGATAGACGGGAAAGACCACTCAAAGCTTCATTCTCCTACTTCCACCCTATTCCCGTCTCCATGACGACGAAGGCGGAGCCACTCTGTTTTCTTCGTCTTCATTGGCTCAAGTTAAACGCGTTCACGCCTTTGCTCTCCTTGTTAACATGCCCTCGGAAAGGCTTTGTATCTCCAGTCAAAAGAACGAATTCGATGAAGCGGCCGCTAAAAACTCTTTAACGAGTTAATAGTTCGTCACCTACATTCCAACGAGGCATTTGCAGAGGAATTGATCCTAGTACTCAAGTGTAGATTTTGTTGTTGTTTATGTAGGTATTGTATATAGATAATGCAGCTCAGTTCTCCTAATTCATCAGATCAATCCGATACTTTGATTAAATCTGGTGAATCTAGATTATCCCCTCCAGAACTATTAAACTCTCACTTGACGATGTCATCGCGATTTCCGAATTCGCGATCCCCCTCCAAGAGTCCAGAAGTTTCAATTAAACCCGTCATCAAATCCTCAAAAACCTTTTCGTTTTCGGTAGAATCTTTGCTGAATGGCGAAAGCAGAAAACAAGCTTCATCAAGTCCGGAGATGAATACTGACTGTAAAACTCTAAATGGTTCCTCTGAAAGACATGAGCAACCCATGTGTATTAAACAGTTCAGCATGGAACGAATACTAGATAATGTAAAACTTTTACCAAGAATAGATCCTTCTTACGGTGTTATTCCTACATCCACAGCAAAAACTGGACTGATTCACCACCCGGAATCGAACTTATCTCCTCCCTCACTCTCGTGGAATCCTCAGATTGCCGTGCCGTGGTACCAAATGGGAAGATCCATATCACCGGTTCACAGTAAGTGAAATCCTCAAGTTTATGTATTCAAATAAGCTGGCTTTTTTTCTTCATTTTGTATAAATTTTTTTTAAAGTATTTAAAGACACATATAATAGATACAGAATTGGAAAATATTAAATAAGTATTTTTTGAATATGTGTTAAAAATTGTTAAATTTCATTTTTAATAAGGATTGATTGTTAATTATAGTAAAAAACAAATTAACTTATTATGTTCTGTAAAACTTTTTTCATTATGTTATGCCTTAGTGCCCCTTGTAAGGAATACCAAATAGGAATGTAGCCAAAAAGTTTTTGTTTATTCCAGTTAATATTTCTAATAGTGTGTATAGTTTATATTAAATATATTTTAGTAGTTAATTTATTTATTGAGTTGCATGATGGTTATGGGATTTGTGTGTGCGTGTGTGTTTGATTCTGTTTATTACATTAAGAATTCCTATAGAGAGTGTGATATCCACTAAGTGATTATTACTAATATTACTCAAAATATATGTTTCATTCTTCATATAAAAGTAGAAAGATAATACAAAATTTTCAATCATTAGCACAAGATTTTTTCAATTCCTACTATTATATATAGTTCACACTCTCCAACATATTTATATACATAGTTTTTATATATTTTGTTCAAATTTTCAATCGTTAGTAAAATACTTTCTATTCATCCATTCAAGTTCAAATATATTTTTAAAAACTTTTAATGGATGACACTTGATGTTAATACAGTTTTTTCAAATATTAATTCATTAATTAAATTTAAAAAGGAATAAATAGTAACAAAAAATAGTCCAACAGCATGTATAGAAAGGAAAACTGTTCGCGGTGTCCCTGTAACGCGATGGATACCGCGTTGGACTTCAAATCCTAAGGTCGTGTGTTCGAATCCCACCTGAAATAGCCTAATTTCGGAGGGAATTTCTTTTTTGATTTACTATTTTATTGGAATAATTAAATTTAATGAATTAATAAATATTAACAAACAAAAAAATACTACATACACACATATACTATACTATATACACACATACTATACACACATATACTTGAACCATGCAATTGTAAGAATTCGTGATAAAATATATGTGAATACGAATAAACTCACGAGCTTTTTCTTGATTTTATCCCTAAAAATTCTTCAAAGATTTCTGACCTTGCAATTACTGATCCCTCAATTTCAAGCATTTCAGTCCATATTCTTTTTTCTTGTTAACGTGGTAAATAAGAAGCACGAAACAAGTTTTCCTTATTTCGCGGTTACTAGTAGCTAGATTTCAGTAATCTTAGTGATTTGGCTTTTCCAGTTAATCTCGCTGAGTTAATCTGTTCCTACCAACTCTTTCACGCAATTCAGTTTCTCTTTATGGTTTCCGAAGTTGGGTTATTGATGAGCTTTTAAGTTTCCTTTCACCATCATTCCCCCCGCTCCCTTTCTCTGCTGTGACACCCCTTTCCAAAGAAATCCATCACGCTCCCAGACCTACTTTTCCGGAAAAAAAGTCGGTTTGTTGTCGGCTATTTTATATTGTTGATTTGGGGATGTTTTGCACTTTATATTCATGTGCAAACTCGCAATGGACATTTTCGTAAAGTCTGAAGGGGAAAAGAGGGAAAGAAATAGGACAAATCAATTTTTGAGAAGTTGTGTATCAATCAGATGTACATAGTTCTCTGAAATTTCCGTAAGAAGTGAGGGAGGATAATGCTTATTCCCTTGATAGCAAATTAATAACACTTTTTCTTTTTTTTCCTTTTTTTGTGGAACGTTTCATTTGTAAAATAGGGTATTTGCGTCCTATTGTAGAATTTGTATGAGTTGTGAGAGAATCATTTTGTATATTTATCATAATGTTATCCAAACTTTCAAGCAAAATTTTTCGGGCGGGAGAGGGAGAGACAATGTGCCAATGACCTTTGTTTATTTTCTTTAAATCTCTCTTAATCTCTTCTTCTTTTCTTTCTCTTCTTCTTTATATTTATATAACGTAAAATTTAATTAAGTACTTGTAATTAACCATTTATTTTATTAATTAATGCTAATTATTAATTCAATAGCTTATTTTTGACTGTGTTTTGTTTAAAAAATCGACAAAATCAGAAGAATTAATTGGTGTTGTCTTGAGGTATGAAACGAGTTGGGAAACTTCCAACTATGGACCTCAACCCCCCCCCCCCCCGAAAATTTTTTGTATGCGCTACTGGGATAAATTAATAATTACATCACATACCCTCTCGCACACACGTAAAATATTGGTTGTAAAAAACCTAATGAACATCTTGAAGTATCTCTAAAATTGGTTAACAAAAGACAAAACAGTGAAAATTCAATGATGAATTTGATTTTAGAGAATGTTTGATTTTAAAATCAAGCAAGTCTTTAATCAAATATGTAAACTCCATCAAAATAAAGGATAACTACACCAGTTTGTATATTTTAACCATCTGTGGTTAATTTCAGCATTCTTAATCGAAGCATTGTTCTCATCGAGTATATAGTGCACAGTTCCAATCATATATATATATATATATTTGGAAGCTTTGAAGTGTGTGACGGGTGCTTACGCGTTTCACTAACCTTCTCTCAAAATCTTTTAAATTGTATTTATTTTATCCAATCCCCGCTGAGAGCTAAAAGTGTGACTTATGCAAATAAGATAGTTTCGGGTTTAGCGAGTTTGAAAGAGATATAAAAGGGAGAAATGAAATGAAGAGATGAGGATGACTACGTGTTTTGAGAGAGGAATTAACTACGTGATTGATTAAGAAGGTGATTCTAGGAGATTAGTTTAACTAAGTGAAGTTTGTTAGCTGAAGGGAGATTATTGAAAAAGATTCATTAATTCGGTTCGGGCGTAACTGAAGATATCCAGGATTGTAACCGCTCCATAGATTCTACAAGTATTCAAGATTCCTCTCTTAAAGAGATATCAGGTCTCTTGTGATTTTTATAGATTAGATTTAAATGCGTAGTTTGATTGTATGCGTTATTCCCCGTGGTATCAGTTAGTGTTCCGTCGTTCATAATTGAATTCTGATCTCACTCCACTATAATTTGTTGTTCTTAAAGTTTGATTAATATTTGTGTATTTCTATCATAAGGAATAATAAATAATAGTGATTTGTTATTTATGTAGTTATTAATTATGAATCCAACAAACCCAAATTTAGATAATGTGCAAAGGGAAGTTAATAACCATAGGGGTAGTGAGAGACTACGACAAGTGGATAAGTTAATTATGGTATAATTACATTATTTCTGGTACGGTTATATTATTTCTGGTAGATTAATTATATTCACGTTTATCATCTTCGACTTTTGACATACCGCTATTGTTAAAGGTAGAGCGTTGCTCTATTGCCTTTTCATATGAATTGCTCTCAGATTTTTTTTCATCCACAAAAATCATCAGTTTTACACTTATTTACCTGAGAATCTAGCTGAGATCCCAAATTATACTCAACAATAATCTAGTTATTCTAATAGCATTCTCAAAATTACTTTAAGTTGAACATTTCTATTTAGTTATGAAAATAGGTTGCACAATAAATAGTTTCTTCGCTTCTTCAAGAACTCAATGCAGTCATCTTAAACTACCCATCATACAGTCTTATTTTATTGCATGGTGATAAGAAATACACATCGATAAGAATTACACATAATAGAAAAGGAAGCTCAAGATTTTGTTCACATAGTTTGTAAATGTCCTGTAAGACTATGTCCTTGGTAATTTACCAACCAACACAAGCATATCAGAAAAATCGAAATTTGAATTCTGACACCCTGCGATTTTTTTCTATGGGTTCATGTGAAAGATCTCGCGTATGTACTTCCTTTGCCGAAAACAATTCTAATACTGAAAATGCACGTTTCTAATGCGCTTATAGAATGTATGACGTAAAATAAACTCCCGCTTAGATATCACTATAACCAAGGGAAGTCACATAGAACATTTATAATGTATGTAAACAAAATTTTGAACTTTTCCATTTTTTTTATTCTTATAGAAGAATTCTTTTCAATTGATTAGTTATAGCTGTTTGTAATTGTTATATTTATTTTGAATCACCCTGTTGTAATTGGCTATATTCAGCTGTTTGTAATTTGCTATATTTTTTAAATCATATATATGCTATCAATTGTTGTAACCTTTTGACTAATAAACACTATATCGGTACTATTAAAATACCAACTGCGAAATAATATTATTCCAGATTCACAATATTGTTTGGATCCAATTAAATTGTTTTTTTTATTACAAACACACACAGAAATTACTTCGCTTATCGCTCTCTCACTGACTTATATTCCAGCTCTCTAAACAAACACTTATTATGTGCAAGTAAAATTCATATACAGTAAATCCTTTTTAATTTGGACCCCTTTAAGTCTGACAAGGCTTAATCCGGACAGCCCTTAAAAATTCATACAAAATAACGCAAATAAGAGTTACTGATGTTTCAAGTAGTCCCCCCCCCCAACCTAGTACATCTACAAGTACTGTATTGATTTGTGTCCTGTCTTATTCAATTATTTATCATTTAGCATTGTATTATTTCAAAATACATGTTTTTTTGTACTGAGTGTTTAACTATATATATTATCCAGTGGTCCATACGGGGGGGGGGGGAATCCTCAGGTACGAAACCTCCCAAAGCCCTATTACGTAAAATTTAATTAAGTATTTGTTATTAATTATTAATTTTATTAATTAATGCTAATTATTCATTCAATAATTAATTTTTTACAGTTTTTTGTTCCCGAAAGTTGACAAAGTCAAAATAACATGTAGGGCGGCGTTTTGGAGCCTGATACGGCAATAGTGGACTTAAGACCCTGGACCCATCCCCACCCCGTTGAAAATTCCCGTATGCGCTTCTGATCTGGTCTCATTTTATAGGTTATTTTGCTTAACCTAGCCGTCCATTAATCTATACGGCCTAGAACCTCAATTAGTGTCGAATCATGATGTTTTACTGTGCATTAGGATAAATAACGGTTCGATGTAGAAATTTTTTTTATTGATCGAAGCCTATCTATGCAGGGAAAAAATTATCTAAGGTATGAAGATTAGGAGAAAAATTATCTTAAAGTTTAATATAAACACAAAGGGGTAGAATTTTGGAAAAAATGGGAAAAGAATTACGGTTGAGGATCTTAGACTCTAAAAAATTATTTTTCTTTAACATAAATAACCAAAAGAAATCAATATTGATAAGGGAGTATTGAGTAGTGCATAGTACAATGTACATAGCAACATTTCATAACTTTATCTTTCCCAGCACCGTCGAATCTGTCCAATCCGATTTTTTACCATCCTTCGCTTTCTCGGGCACTGTCTCTCAATTCGACATTGTTTTTATTTTTTTTATTTTTTAAGGCTGTTGGAAATCTAAAAGTCTTAGAGAAAAGTAAAAATTTTAAAGTAAGGGTAAAGTAGAAATATTTTCCTTGTTTTAAAGTCCGACTACAACTTAGTCACATAGAAATTAACAAATTATAAATTTTAAAAAGCTAACAGCGTTATTTAGTTGGAAACTGAGATAATTAATAAAAATGTGAGCTGGCCGCAGAAATTTATAAATGAACCGCTGCTACAAATATATGGGTTTATGCCTCGAAGAGTTATTTAAAATCTAGTTTTCTCAAATTAAGAACTAAAATGCTTCTTTACAAAAAAAAAAGTCTTATAAGACCTATCCTGACTTATGCATCAGAGACTTGGCCATTGACTTTACGTGATGGGGAAGCTTTGGGAATTTTCGAGAGAAAGATCTTACTCTGCATTCTTGATGGAATCCAAGTGAATGGACCATGGAGAAGAAGATCTCTACAAAATTTATAAACAAATTGATATTGTAAAATTTGTCAAATTACACAGACTTAAATAGGGTGGTTATCTGGCTAGAATGACTGAAGATCGTTGCTGAAAGAAAATCTTTTTGGCAAAACCCCTGGGAAATAGACCTCAGGGCAGATCCTCATTAAGATGGATTGATTGAGTCAAAAAAGACCTAAATATTTTTAAAGGTCAAAAACTGGAAAACATTTGCCAAAAGTAGAGGCACCTGCAGAAAATTTCTGAAGAAGGCAAGGGCCTACCCAGGACTGTCGAGTAATTGAAGTTGAAAATGTACCTGATGTTTTTTTTTCTAGTAACTAATTGGTATGTGTCTTCTCATCGCAATAAAAGTCGAAAAGTACTAAAATTCTTATTTCATTAGAACAAAAATTGCTTTGACTCTTTTTACCGTCAGAGAAAACTCAATTACCTAAACTTCATTCCCCTTATGGCAACACTTAGCATAAAAATAATTTTATTTATTTATTTTCCCCCTCATCTATATACCGTATAGCATTTTTTCCACACCGGTAAATTTTTAAATTCTGAAGAGAAAAAAAATAGCCACTCCACCCTACTGTACATGGAAGATTTTAATAAATCATGAACTATCATACTGTGTGTCCTCTAAACTTCATTACAATTAAACATAATTCGAAGTAATGAGAATATAGATAAAAAACAGTTCGATTCAACCTATTCACCTGAACTTTGAAACAATTTTGCAGTTTACTTCCAAATAAAAAGTAACATCTCGTTTAGAGATCTATTAAAAGTCGTGACTGAGTGTGAGCATTTATTTCGGGGGTGAGCGGGGTTTATGAGTCAGTTGTAGCAAATGTAATTTGTCACGGAAATCGGAAGCGTGAGGCGTTAGACTCAAATCACGCGCAAGGCGACAAGAGACCCTAATAGTCTTGATTAGAGCTAAGCACGCGATCCTTGCTCTTGATGACTTTATTTGAAGCCTTTCACGGTTGAGGTCGCTGCTTTACTTGACTTCTTTGCTTTCTGTTATGAACTGTAGATATGATAAGGTAATAATAGAAATATATAAAACACATAAAGCGTTGAAAATATGTATGATTGTTTCATACTGAAAATAAGAAAAAACGCTTCCCAAATTGGTGGTAAAAGTAGACATGGCAGATTTCATTAAGTGAAAAAGTGTGGTGCCATATGAATTTTTACCGTATAATTTATATATTGCTTAAAATGGTGAAATCATTAACCCACATAAACCCCATCCACCCCACTATGTAGCTCTATAATATAACTAATTCTAAATAAATTGACTGTATATAGTGATATAAAGGAGTTTACCAATTCAATTCCTTTTGGATTAAAAAATATTTAATCTCATCCTGAAACTACAATAAATTCAAATTTTCTTTCTATAGAATTTTTTAATAAATGTTTGAAAATTCATCCTTATTGTAGAGGATATATTTGAAATTGTTACAAAGCATTTAATACAGGTGTTTCAAAATTTCGAAAAGCGTGATACTATTTAAGAATAAAATATTGTAATTTGCTTAGAGTGAATATCTCAAGATATGTGTGGGGAAAAAAAGATATACCTCTTTATTTTTTATGTTTGTAAGAAGAAATAGTTTATTTTATTTTATTTTCTGTGTCGGAAAAAGGAATAATTATTTATTTTCTATGTTATGAGTAAAGAATTTTTTTTTAAATTTTAATTTTCGTATTCAACAAACATGAGTAATGCATCAATATTTTGCTACGTTTTCCCTCTTTTCAGCAAATTAAAAATAATTGAAACTAAATACCTTAATTAGATATTAAACTATTTTTTTTATAAAATAAAAATTTATTTTGTCAAAAACTTGCACTACTTTTGAGCATTTTAACATCGCACTGTTCTTAATATATTTGGTTTCATCCAAATAAAAAAGGAATTTTTATTTACTAACCAAAATATATTTTGTTGTTTAAACTATATTTACTACGGAGAGACGGAATCCTCTATTAAAGTAAAAGATAGATATATTTATATAAATCCTATCTTCAACGATATATTTCATCAACATATGACAAATAGCAGGAGTGGGAGTTTTAAAATTTTTAATCAAAATATTTAACAACGCAAGGTCGCTGTTGAGTTGTGGAAACACGCAGTAGCGCACACAGGGAGTTTTCAAGGGGGGGGGGGTTCCAAGGCCGAAAGTCCACTGTTCTCGTACCATGCTCCAATACGCCGCTCAACATTTTCTTTTAATTTTGTCAATTTTCGAGAACAAAATTAATGATTAATAGCATTAATAAATAAAATTAATTATTAATAACAAATGTTTAAGTTTTACGTACTCTATACATAGGATTATAATCAACCAAAAAAAATCAAGGGCTTTTGGGGGGGGTTCCGGACTTTCAGGACTTCCCCCTTGTGTGCTCCACTGGTAGCACGTTATACAAATATCTAATTTGCATCATCTCTTGAGTTGAAAAACTAGTCTGCTATGAAATTTCGAAAGCAAACCTACTCCGTTTTCCTCAGATTAACGGGTTTTTAGCTCAGTTGTCATTTGATTGATTTTCCTCTACTAAATTCGATGAGTACTTCGGCAGTTTTTTATTGGTCAAAAATTACAAAGAATTTGCATATTTTATTGATCTTTATTTAGAAAATCCAACAAAGAGGTAGAAAAAAAACACCTTAATTTTTGAACCCTTTTTTTAATGTAAACTTTAAATTGTTTATTAAAAAATGATAGAAAAAACAAAGTTAGTTTGTAAGGAAAATAATGATTTCTGTTCGAAGGCTTATTAAAAGCATTAAAAATAGCATAAAAAAAGAAGGAAAAATTAATATGTGTTAAAAATGGAATTTCGGGGCAATAACCCAAGCAAAAATGTTATGTTTTTAAACACTAAAGCAATATTATTAAAAAAAAATTTCTCCTTTTCTCTAAATGATGAACGCAATCCACTATGCAAATTTTTTATTGTTTACAGTGAAGGAAAATTGTTAATTTACTTTAGCGACACTTTCATTTAAATAATTACAATTTATTGGACATTTCAATGAGTAATTATTTTGTGACTGCTCATTAAAAGTAAAATAATCCACTTCCTAAAATGTTTTATTGATTCAAAGCTTCTATGGAAAGGGCAATAAAGGGGAAAGGTAATTTTATTTCCGGGAAAATTAGGCTTAGAAAACGATTCCCATAATTCCCGAACTTAGTAAAAAAAATAGGTCATTTAAGTGGACAATAATTACTTTTTTTCCTGTTTCCATCTTTCACAATTAATTAGAAACCCAACAGGCAATATGTAGAAAGTTCGGGATTAAGAATTACGGTATTATTAATAGGGATTGTAAAACCGGTTCTTACAATTCTATTATGTTTTGTTTGTTCGATGATATTTTATTTACATATGTACAGATAATTTTTATCAACACTGGTGTAAGCAAATTAAAATAAAAGAAATTTCGTACTGGAATAATGAAGAAAATGTTAAATAATTTGATGCTATATTTGTAATTGAAAATTAAATCTCCCACAAAAATATATTTTATTAAATCAATCGATGTTTTAATTTTCAAATTTTATAGTGCTCATTACATATAAATAATCTTTTTCCAAATTATTTCATTAATATTCAAGCTTACATGGCATTAGGAGACGTGTGTGTGGCAGGGATAGGTAATTTTAATTCTGAAAAAGTTATACATTAAAAAACATCCCTTACTAGTGTTCTAAAATGTATTATATTAATATGTTTTGAAGAAATATTTTGTTTTATCCTATTCAGTCTGGTTACAAAAATTGTGATTTCTTAGTACCCGTATAGGACCATAACATTGAAGTAAAATTAAATTTGAAGAAGCGTATTGCCACCACATGCTCAGTTTTTTAGTATACTGATGAATTTAAATTGAGAAATTAAATAATAATAAAGTATTTTGTTTTATTAAAATTATAGTCGAAAACAATTTTAATTTCATTTCAATATGTTATTAGAAAATCCTTTTGAATTCTAAGCTATCAGAGAGATTTCTGTTAATCATTATACCGGCATCAATTAATGTTTGTTAATGTTCATTTGTGTGATAGAAAAGTTAGCATTTCTTTTTATCTTAGCTTGATAAATTTCTTATATGTTAATCATCTAAAACAGTGGTTCCCAAATTTATTGTATCAATGGACTGCCTTTTTTACTAAAAACTTGGCCATGAACCCCTAACCCACGTTCAATGCATAGTAGAACTATGAATTGATAAGGATTATATAATATAAGACTTTTTAATAAATGAACTTTGAACAAAGTATAACCTGGGTTAATAATTTATGAATGAAGTATCAAGAGTATTAAAAAATACTTACATAACGTACTTTATATTCTTAACGTTACACGTAATAATATACTGCTTTCAGGCTCCAAAACTATATAAAGAAACTTAGTTGCATTTACTTCACATCGCTTGACTCTTTTAAACTGCCATATTTTAGACTAGTTATTGTATGTAACAGTAAGATTCAGATCCTATTTAAACCTCATAGATGGCCAAACCCTCCATCGGTCTTACTCCCGTCGTCTGATGCTTGTCATTACTTGTACTGTAAATACCTATCTATAATACTTTATTCATATTCTTTAACACATAAATAGCATGACTAATTTATTTTAACATTCATATTAATGCGAATGGGTTATAAATATTGTACTTTAAATTAAACCTTTCGCAGGCTCCCTAAAGTTATCCACGCACCCCCAAAATTAGTTTTTGTTCACCGCAAACCTCCCCAGCAGCCCCAGGGACCCTTAGGAACCACTTTGGAAACCTATAATCTAAAAGGTTTCTTCCATTTTGCTTCTGTAAGAAAACTCTGAAGGTCTTCATTGGTTTTTTTTTTGGTCCAATTTAAACAAAATTGCCGGTAGATACTCGATCCCATCTGTTAACTTTCTCTTTACGTGGATGTTTGGAATCTTACTCTTACGGCCGATCCCTAAGATTTTCACAGCATGACTTCCCTCCCGGTGGGGCAGGAGCTTTGTAAAGCTACACCCAGTCATAAATCAAGATCTCTTTCAAGACATTTGTCACTGGACTCATTGCTTGGGGGAATGGTCATTTGTTACTTTATACCTCTGGGAAAGGATATGGCTCTTTTTTTCGTGGAGTTGATCTTATCAATGCAGTTACTCGGACAGTTCATTCTTGCTTTGTATAGTTAATGTTCCCTGACAACTTAATTATATTTTGAGCGGAGGGAGAGATGAAAATAAAGATTAGAAAACTAATGAGTCTCCAAACAAGCAGGAGTAGAAAAGTAATTTGTTTTGACACCTTTGAAATTTTGAGCATCGATGATGATGTGTGTACAATTCATGTCAGGCAATATATTAAGTTTTAAAGCGATAATGATTCGCATGTTGTATCCGAACTTTTGCAAATTTGTCGTCCGACTAGTAGTCATGATTACGGGCTAATGGTCGGCGTGTCATGAGTTCGAGCCCCAATGCCACTGCAGACCTTCCTATGTAGGAAGCACGCTAAATATACCGAAGCTGTAAGTCTTCCCTAGGTATGGTGGAAAAGTTCGGAGAGAGTGCCAGCTCAGGTGCTGTCCTCTTCATTTGACAGTGGCTTAAAATTACGAGGTCTGTCGCCAATAGCCCTCACGATGCTATATAGTTAATAAACACTCAGTTACCTTACTTTTAAGTGAGAGATAATAGCTCTGACTATTTGCGTGGAAATGTTTAATTCCGTTATTAAATGGTTACCCATTGCATTATTTCATTTTGTTCTCTGCTGACCTTAATTTAATTCAAATAAACTAGTGGTACTTTTGGTAAATTCCCGCTTCAATATCAAAGGGTTTTTCAAGATTTTAGGACTATTATATAGTTAATAAGGAAGAATCGGAAGCAGTGCCAGTTTAGACTAATTTCGGGCCCTGGGCGCAGAAGATCTACAGGCCCCCTTGACACTGGTGGATCGAAATTTATAGCCTGGAAATCTAGTTAAATCCAGTTTATCCGGCCCCTTAAGTCCCTCCTGGGCGCCCGTCCCAAGCGCCCAATGGATAAACCGGCGCTGATCAGAAGGATTCTTGCAGAATTAATTTAATTTGCAGTGTAAAAGGCTGATGTACGTTGAATGTGTCGCCAACGCAAAGTACTAAAGCTGATGTAGTGTGGATGTTTGAAGAGTTGTGCCTAACCAGAAGAGCGCGGTTTTTAATCCTTGTCATTGGGCAATTGCTCGAAATTGCCAGCTACGTCAACAATATCCCACCCATCTCCAAGTTTTAATGTCGCTGCGCTGATTTAAAGCGTAAACGGCCCACTTTATCTTACCAGCAATCAGAATTTCGCTTTGTTCGTAGTTTATTACGATATCTTCACAATCATGTTCACCAAATAGAGAGGATCTAAAAGTTGTACTCTAACATAGACAGTTTTCTCTGATCATGATTCAGAGCTGGATAGTAATGCTGGTTATCATTAGTAATAGGAACAGGCAGACAGTTTTTAGGCTTTAACATGTTCAATGTGCATGCTGTCACTCTAACGTAGTGGTCACTAACGGTGCACTTATAACTATAAGCTGCTTTGAGGAAACTCCATTCCACTTTTAGAACATATCTACAAATATTCGAAGAATGTATCTACAAATAGTATTTAAAGTAGAACAAGTACACGAAGCAGTGTTTCCCGCGTTGGGAAGCACTGCTTTAAATACTTGTGTGGCCATACAAATTATACAGATGTGTGTGAATCAAGTTTACTTTTAAATTTATAATTTTCTTTTCTCTTTTTTTTTTATTTTGGCTTGATAAACTCCTGGATATGCCTCATAGAACACCATTTGTAGGGATCGCTGCTCTAACGCATTATAACTACTGTTTGTTGAGCTGGACATTTAACATACAAAACATATCTCCAAATTATTTTGGAATTAGATTTTTCATTTACGTGAAAGAATAAATCCTAGAATATTACTCAAATGTATTTAATATATAATAATATATGAACATTTTACTCATTTTGGAGTTGCACTTCATATAAATAGGGATCTCGCTTCTTAAACTGTAAAAAGATTCCAGGCTCATGTCATGAAATTTCCCCTTAAACTCCGAGCTAAAAAAAGAAAACTTTTAACTCTGGAGCGGTTTTTTCAGAAGAATGAACCGTAGTCTATTGTGAAGTAAAAGTATTATCAATATGAATAATATAACTTCTAACTTCTGCGTTTAGTTTATAGTGAAATTTTGAAACTAAGTCCTTTAAGCCTAAGAACTGAAATGCCTGAGGCTTAGGATACTGAGATCATTGTCGTGTTTAGGCAAGACTTAGTCTTTAGGTTAGGCTAAAGGAGGAAACCGAGGATAGTTCAAAGGTTGAATAGACCAGACGCAATAAAAATGCCCCATCAGTCTTCCTAATTGCTTCGGGCATTGGACCCTTCTTGTCAAATCTTATCTTTCGGTAAAACTCGCCGAACAGTAGCCACAAAAGGGGTTGGCTTTCACCCCCTGAAGAAACGTATATTCAGGATTTGTTTACAACTCCATTTGAAGGATACTGAAGGGAAAATATGTTTATTGCGTCGTTCGTTTCAACTTTAATTGGGAGTTTTTTTTTGAAAACTAACTTTGTAAGGAAAGAGGGATAATAGGATCCTTGGAAGGTCCGTAAAACTATTTATGGGTATGAGCTGTCTGGACTAAAAGAAGAAACGATAAAGGAAATGAGGGAAGTGATTCTACTTCTCCATTATACAGGACAACGTACTACATTAAGGATAAAGGATATTAAAACCACTCCTATCCCTACGCTTATCTCTCAATTATCTGGAAATCTATGGAAGGTCATAACAACCCAATTGTTAGAACCCAACCCCTATTTACAGATACAAAAGCGAAAATTCAGTTATGCATAACCTCAACAAAGTAGTCCACTTCTAAAGCTCTCCTGAAATTTTTCCTTATTCACTAGAAATTGCTTTTTACACTCGTTAAGATATTTCGAATTTTGAGAGAGCTTCTGACAGTTTATATTTGCTAGTAACATTTTCTAATTGTTATTTTATAGCTATTTGGCACCTTCATACAATTTAAAATTTTTTATTGTTGTTTTTCTTTTACTATTGACTCCGTTCTGTCACACTGGGTCTAAACATTGCTGAAAAGAAGCTTGTAGGAAATTATATTATAACTGGTTCTAAAATTTAAATGTTCTGTATCGCTATCTGAATTATGCAAGTATAGATGATTTTTCTTATCGAGATAAAAACGAATTCGTTATTTTTAATGAAAATAATTGTTACAGGCAATTAGAAGTCGTATCAGGATCTAGTGTTATCATAGTGAAGAGATATGTTTAAAATATTATAATTATTCAAAATACTTTTCCTTAATCTTTATTTTTATCATTTATTTCATTGAATTTTTCGAGAGGACCCGGTAATGATTATAAGTAGGTTTTACAAAGTTTTATGAATAGAATAAAAAGAGATTTTTCTGAATATACTAGTAAATAAATAGAATTCAAGGAAAAATTCAATAGCAAAAATGGGTATAAAAATCATAGTTTTACCAAAAATGTTTATATTTGTTACTGTTCTATATTAACATAATGATAATTGCTTATATTTCTTTCAAATAACAAATTTTGAAATAAATATTTACAAATAGTTTTTGTTGCAACAATTTTTTTAATGCTGCGGAATTCCATATTTGTGTGTCAACCTTGAGAATTCTCCTTTAATTCCGTTCATTTATCTATTAAACCCTCTGAAGTAACATAAATTAATAAAACTTTTAAATGATTTCTTACTGTGTCTGTAGTAATCATTTCAGCAGACACACACACATATACTTTGAATTACTTATTTTTATAGTTTGAAATTTTATATATTGAATTTTTATACTTTGAATTTCTATTTATATTATTTTGGTTTTTCCTACTGAGTTGCGAAGGGGGAAGGTTGGTGCCTTCAAACTAGTTTAACCCCACTTATTCGGTCCTAAGTCCGAAATTGCTTTTTGAATTGCAAGGTTCTTTTTTGTACTTCATTTTTATATCTTTTTATAGATTCGATCTTCATGTTTTAATTTTTTATTTTTATTACATTACTTTTTGTCATGTTCTTTATTTTCTGCCTTTTGTTTTTGATATATTTTATAAATTTCTCCCATATATATATATATATATATATATATATATATATATATATATATATATGTGTGTGTGTGTGTGTGTGACACAATCATTCATCGCGAGATCTCCAGAACTATTAGACCTACAGACTAGAAATTTGGCACGCACGTTTCATTTGTTTAGTCGTTATCCTATAGAAATGGGTGTTGGGAAATGGACTCACAAGAGGGTTAGTGGAAAGGTTATGGGGGCATTTTAAATAAAAGAAACTCCCGTTTTTGAGCTGTTAGGCTTACAGATTTTAAATTAGACATGCATGTATTTTTTATTGAATGGAGATCCACTCAGAAAACGTTTTGCGGTCATCGACTCTCAAATTAGGGGGGAGGCCTTCAGGGGCATTATAGATAAAAAAAATCCCATTTATCCACTAAATATGTTTTTAGAGAAAATTGATTCTGAGAGAGAATTATAGGATCTCAAATGATAGATATACTTCCGTTTTTGAAATTCAAGTCCTATCCTTTTTAACACCCTTTTTATGAACTTCACTTGTATGTAACGGAATCTTTGAACTCAATTTTTATCCACTTTAAAATGTCAGATTAATTCGAAATTTTTCTCACTTGTTCAGGACTAATGACAGTACCATAATTTAATAATTTTGTTCCATTGTCCTGATCAGGATTAACGATTTGCCATTTTCAAATCCCATTCTGCATCTGGCGATTAATTTCAGATCTCATTTTCAGATTTGGTGACTAAAAGATTAAGTTACAACGATTAACTATAAAAGCGTGAAAGGGTGTTTTTTTAGTTTTTTAAAACTAATTTATTGAATCAAAAAGCGAGGGCTATAAGAATATTTTTCTGTACAGTCAAAAGCTTAATGCTAAGGTTTACATAATGTCTAGTGTGATATATTATATTTCCTAATTGATTACATTTTATATTTGATTATTTAGTTGTACTTAATTTACATATTCATTAAGCTCACGCAGTGAATTTCTTTTCAGAACCTGGAGAACTACCTAAACTACCTCCTATGAAATGCCAACTGAGAAAACACAAGAGCAACAGGAAACCAAGGACACCCTTCACCACACAGCAACTTCTATCCCTAGAACGCAAATTCAGAGCCAAGCAGTACCTCTCCATTGCAGAAAGGGCCGAATTTTCCTCCTCTCTCAGCCTCACGGAAACGCAAGTAAAAATCTGGTTCCAGAATCGGAGAGCAAAGGAAAAACGTCTGAAAGAAGCTGAAATGGAAAAAATGAGGATGGTTCAGAGACCTTTGATCCCAACCTTCGCTTTCGGAGCTCATGGATTCATTACAGGAATTCCCCCACCAGCACACATAGGTACAAATGGAGTTCCTGTATCCAGAAACTTTATGCCACCCTTGATTAACCCTTATTTTTATACGTCAGGGTCTTCTGGGCATGCGTCCTCACCCATAGCTACTGCATGTCCTCAATGAACGAAATATGTAAATGAGCATTAATGACATTCACATTGTACAGTGTTATCCTCTATAAATCCATTTGTATTATACAGGTCAGTGGCGCACACAAGAGGGAAGTCCTGGGGGTCCAGACCTCCCCTCCAAAGCCTTTGATTTTTTTTCGATTGTCTATAATCCTATGTATATAGTACGCAAAGTTTAATTAAGTATATGTTATTAATAAATAGTTTTATTAATTAATCCTGATTATTCATTAAATTATTTATTTTTTACTGTTCTTTGTAATCGAAAATCGACGAAATCAAAAGAATATGTTGCAGCATGATACGAGAATAGTGGACTTTCGACCCCTCCCCCTTGAAAAATTCTTGTGTGCGCTACTGATACAGGTCAACCAAAAAATTGTGAGCACTGCTTGTTAAATGTTTGATCTTTGATTAAATCAATATGTTTAATTATTATTTGATGAAAAAAAGTGTTTTTTTTTCATTCAACTATTTTCTTGTGTGTTTGTTTACTTATTAGGGTGGATCGCGGTTAAATAGAGAAAAAACTAGTATTCATTGGAACCTGCCTATGCATAAAATATGTTCTATGATACGGAGATTAAGTGAAAAATAATTTCAAAATTTAATATTGCCACAAAGGGGTTGAATTTTCGAAAAAAGGGGTGAAAACAACTTAATTTCGGTTGAATGATTTTAGACTCAAAATAAAATTATTTTTCTACAGTAGAAATATCAAAATGTGGTGCCTATTGATTTAATGGAGTCCAATCCAAGCTTTTTTCCGTCTTCCGCTTTATCGCACACTGCCATTCGACAGTAGACTTACTTTAAAATTTAATACTAAATAAACTGTTAAATATACCTGATGTTTTTCGTAATTATTTAACAGGTGTCCTCTCATCGCAATGAATGGTAAAAAGCACTAAAATACATGTTTTTCTTTAACAAATATTGCTTTGACTTTTTACCATAAAAATCTTAAGTATCTAAACTTCCTTCTCTTTGTGGCAGTACGTAAAATAAAAAGGAATTTTTTATTTTATTTCCCTTTCATCTATATATATACCAGAGAATATCTTTTCCGCATAGGTAGGATTTGAAGTTCTGAAAAAAAAAATTCGATCCACTCTATTATATATGTTTAAGCAAGGAAGCCATAGTTAAAATTGTTGAAGCTGGAAGCTCTTATTGAGTAAATAAATTTAATTTTTTTTATTTAACTACATAAAGATCTTTTATTTAAGTTTCAATTTTATGTTAATCAAATTTGTCTAAAAACTTGTCTGTGATACATGCCCTCTTTTTATTTGATAATGTCGATGAAAAATATATCTAGTCATTCAATAAATATTTATGAAATAGTCCTGCTGGGATAATAAAGCAGCTGAAATGTATATTCTTGATTGAAATACTTTATGTACTGAGTATTTGAATTTTTTTCTTTTCACATTGATATTTTAATGGAATCAATACACTTCTAATTTTTGTAACCATGCCACTAAAATCTGTCTTTATTCAAATTATACGGATTCTCTCTCTCTCTCTCTCTTTCTTTCCTTTTCTTAGTGGCACACTATTTTTGTAGTATTATATGTTAGTTTACCATCTTGCTTACGTCTAACTGTATTGATCTTTCTTTCCTGTAAGAAAATTTCATGTTTTCAATATGAAAGAAAACATTAATTGAGCCGTTTTCTTTGAAAGTGGTGTAAGAACATTTTTTGTGAGAAAAGTTAGTAAAAAGCTATGATTACAATCTGCTACGATTTTTTTATCTGTAAACAGCCCCTCCCCTCCTCCATTAATTTTTTAAATCATTTAGTTAGTATAAATTGTAGATTATGAAATTACTAACATAATTATTTTGAAAGTGTGGTTCGGTGGTCATTTTCAGCAAAGACAATATTTAGTTTAATAGCTATATACTTAATTTCCGTGCTTCATTTTTATATTTGTGGCAATACTGTTAATGACAAATATTTTCGTCGGGTCACTGGAATTTTGGTGGATAACGAAAAGATAAAAAAATTCACATTTTAATATAAACAAACATGTTTAAAGTAATTTTTGACATTTAATATAAAAATTCTATTTTAATATTTTTCAATTTTTTTCTGTTGACAAAACAATAAATTCAATTCTCTTTAAATATTTTAAGTGACCTTTTTTATTAATTTTTTTTTAACATACAACTGACTTAAAGCAAAAACAAAATACTTGAATTAAATAATTGCTCCATTTTAACACAAGTAAGTAAATATGAACCCAGCATTATTCAGCTACTCGAGGGCTTTTGGTGACGGACCTCGTAATTTTGAACCATTGTCAAGGGACAAGGATGACACCTGAGCTGGCACTCCCTCTCCTAACTTACACACCACACAAACGGGAGGACGTTTGAGCTTCGATGGAAAACGGGCATCGCCCCCTACACGAGTCCGTTACCTTGACCACTAGACTACCACGGTCCTTTAATTTAACACAAACCCTATTACTACGATCGATGAAGTACAAAATATGTGGTTTTAAAATAACTTTTGCTTTAAATATAAATGAAAGTTGTTTTTATGTGTATTTCAATAAACATTTACTCTAATTTAGTTTTCTTTTTAAAGACAGACCGAAAGCAGTGAGAAAATTTATATCTATTTTGAGCGAAATTATATTAATTCAGTAATTTTTGCGGTTCATTTAACTCGCAGTTCGGTAACAATAGGCCCAGCTTCTGCACGCTTACGGGGTCACACTGCATTTCAATTACGTTTTTATTTAGCTACCTTTAGTACGTCAAATATCCTTCGTTATTCATTCATGCTAGTCTTTAACTAATGGTTAATCAAAATAATAGGGGGAAAAAACCATACAAGCATACAAAAAACTAATTTATTTAAACATTAAACAGCCGATTAAAAGTTACATGATTCGTTCTCCAGTGCCACCGTTTTTCACCCAGACGTGTGTATACGGTGTATGAAGGGGAGGGGGAGTCATATATATATACAAGGACGTCTTAAGGTTTTTTGTGGCCCTAGACTCCTATTCAAAAGTAGGCCCTACCCCAAAAAGTACACAGAATATAGCATTGCTGTCAAATCAAACAAATAAATGTGCACGACTCGCAATTTCAAAACCTTAGGCACAAACCGGCTCGACCGATGACCGCATTTCGACTAAATGAGTTAGTTGAATGGTTGCTTAAGATATTAGGTCTAGACATGGACAACGGTCATCACATGATAATACAGTCTGACCCCTTTTGCCTGTTGACATGCAGTTTGAAATTCCCTGTTTTTCAGAGAATACGAACGGGAATAATATTTGACCATTAATCTGATTAGATCTGACCAGATAATTTGGATCATGATCTTATTAAGACAGAGTCGAGAATGAAACGAGACCCCTACTGAGGGGAGGGCCGGGCCCAGTTGACCCATGCCTTAAGACATCCCTATATATATAAGCAAATTTTCATTTGAAATAAATACATCCTCTTCGCACACACTGTCAAGGTCATTTTAATGTATTGAAAAACCTTTAGATTAGTTTTAATGATAGCAGCGCAAAGAAAAGAATTGCATTTCGGAAAGACGTATATATACGTCCATGCACTTAAGAGTACCGGGTGAACGCGACGGATATATACGTCAGTTGAGGAGTAAACAACAATTGAAAATAAGATATTGAAGGAAGTATAACTGAACAGAATTTTTTTTAAAGTCACGCATGAGGGCTGTTATTTAAACCCCGTGCACCAGGCAATGTATAACACGAGGGCATACAACACAGACAGAAGAAAGGATTACAACACAAACATCCATGCCTTCTCCGGGATTCGAACCCAGTCCCTACGGCACCGCAGACAGCTTCACTGACCACTATACCGGATGGGCGGCATGAGGGCTATTGGTGATGCTTTTTGTAATTCTGAACGACAGTCAAGTGACAAGGGTCCCCTGAGCTGGTATCCCCATTCTAAAAACTTTCACACCTTGACAGATTTAATGTACACCTACCCCTTTACACGGCAGGTCTTCAGCGGCACCGGAACTCAACAGGAACAAAGCCAGCTGTAAATGAAATATGGTATTGGATGGTTTATGTTGTAATATATGTAGTAGTTTATACTTTATTATACTTCTGTGTACCTAGTAAACGATTTATTTATTTTTCACTGTTTCTAGATTTGCGAAAGTATGTTAAGCTCCGATGCAAAACGTTTTAATACAGATTTCATCTAGTTTTTCCTTTGAAATGAATTTGTAAATATGTAATTATTATTATTTTTTTTGCATTATAATTATATATTTTCAATTTTTGTGTTATAAAATCTGGAATTCCACACAAAAAATAATAAACGACCAAACTTGGTGCATATTATTTTTTTGACTTCCTGGTATACATTCTGCATTTCCTTAATTATAGTTTTCCTTAATTAGTTCTTAACTTTGCAATGTTATTCATTGCCATGAGTCGCTACGCAATATCAAGAAATTTTACATTTTACTGTATCTTACGTTACCAGACTTAGAGGACTATTAAAACGGTACTTTTTTTTTCTGAAACTAAAACTACACATTTGAATAACCGAAGTCTCTAACTAAAAGATGGAATTATAGTATCATCCTAGAGAGTGATGTTTTAATATAGTTTGCTCTTAAAACTGATGTTCAAAAAATTTTTAAGTTCATTCTTGAACTTTGTTCATAACTATAGCAGGACATTATGTTTTCAGACAAGTTGCCGCTTATTCAAAATCGTGAGTGTTCACTATGTATACAAGAGAATGTCTGTTTGAATGAACCAATTCAAATATAACATCACAAGCTATGCTAACTTTATCATTCTAGTGATTCATACTCTATTGTATTATACTCATATATACGTTGTAATTATGATCTTTTGATGATGTGTGTAAATAAAAGCGATTTTATGAAAGATTACTGTGGTGTTCATTTTTAGAAAATCATTGTACGGACCTTTAAGTCACATTCAGTTCAATGGTAAATTCATTTTTCATTATTATTGCCCAATTTACAACATGTTAAAATTCTAAACAGGAAATGTGTGTGTGTGGAACGAAATTTTTTTCCCTCCAGAATTTCAAAACCTACGTATGTAGAAAAAATAATATCCGCTACTAAGATTATGCGAAAAGTAAAATAATTTTTTTTTATGTTAACCGCTTTCCTTACAAATTCTTTTGAAAAAAATTGCAACAAAAATCACCATTTTTTTAAATGTTATTATTAAATACAAGAAAATGAAACAAAATAAAATATACAAGTTTTAAGTAAAATTTTAAATTGTTTACAGGTGCAAAAGCATTTAGTTTTAATATTAGTTTACTATCCCGAGTTATCTCGGGCAAATGGAAAAAAAATTAAATATTAGTCTTTGTATGATAATTTTTGAAACAAGGGATAACACAAAGTAATACCTGACATTCTGTACACTGGTATCTCTCTCTCTCGTCTCTTTTCTTACTGGCTTACCTCTTTATGGGAGCACAGAGTGCACTGTCTAGTTGAATTAGATTATTTTTTTTCAGCAGCAGGAGTAACATCTGGAAAATGCCCAGAGGTTAACCTGAGTGGTGAAAGACTAATGCTGGGTCTTCCTGATGCGGCAAATAGCTCTTCACGATGATTTTCTAAAATTACTTTTCCAATCTCAGTTCCATTCTAAATAGTTTATGTCATCGTGAACCTCCTGATTTACAGTACGAAATGTAGGCTACGTACAGAAGAATCACTTCCACTATTTTCAATGTCCACCATAATCACTCTGAAAAATCATCGCTTTCGCTATCTTGTATCATCGCCATTATTTTACTTTTTTGCAACGGAACTATCCTTCTTTAGACATTACTAATCCGCCATCCGATGTGTACTATACAGTAGGAAAAGCACGTGACCTATCCTGCCAAAAGATCCACGAAACCAACAAAACTTTGCAAACTGCCAATCAAAGCTGAATATTTCCTTTCATTTCCTCCTGGCCGAGTAAAACCATGATAAAACAAATGGTACTGACAAATTTTGCTTCACCAGAGTTTTCTCGGGATAATAATTAACTGTGTAACTGCCGCTTACGTCATAACTGGGGGGTAACCAAAAGTAATTAATAGAATCTCGGGGTAAATTAATATATTTAAGGACATAAGATAGCACAGTTACAAAGAACAAACACTTAGACAATTACAAGACAAACATTTAGAGAAAATAAGTGAAATTTACATAGTCCAGGATTGGACATCGAAAATGGGGAACGCACGCTTGTCCAGATCCAAACTCTCTCTGACCGTACTACAGTATTTCGTACAGTCACACTTCCGGTTTATGCCCATATTGTAATGGCGGCACCTACATTTCGGTCTTGGAACTATACCGTGTGTTACAACTGCAATATATATATGAACCCGAGATAACTTGGGTTAATCAGGCAAGCGGTTAAGTACTCCCCAAACAGGAATGAAGTTTTAAGTATTTGAGCTTTCTTTTATGGTATAAGTAATTTTTGTTAAAGTGAAACAAGTATTTCAGTACTTTTTAACACAATTATTGCGATAGTTACAAGGAAAAACATTATGTACGCTTAACAGCTTCTTTAGTATTAAATTTTAACGGAAAAAAGTTACTGAGTATCAAAATGACAGTGTACAACAAAGTGGAAGACGGAAAACACAGTTTGGATCGGACTGTGGGGAGTGTGAATATAAATGCCGCACTATATTCAGCTATTCAAGGGCTTTTAGCGATGGACCTCGTAGTTTTGAACCATGGTCAAGTGACGAGGACGACACCTGTCGGACTGCGGGGAACGACAGTGCTGGGAGAGAGAGCTGGTTCATGAAATGTTACACTTACTTCTCAGTACTCATCAGTCAATAATCATCACTTTTAATTATTTTATTGTAGAAAAATAATAATTTTGGGCAATCATCTAATCAAAATTAAATCTTTCCCATATATTTACGAAAATTCGACCCTTTTGTGGCAATAATAAATTTTGAGATTATTATTTTTTAATTATTTTTCTTCTAATCTCCTACGATAGAACTCCTTTTCCGCATAGTTAGGTTCCAATTAACAATAAGTTTTTCTCCTTATTTTACCGTAATCCACCCTAAAATGTAGGCACAGAAGTACATCACTACCGAACATAGGGAAAAGAAAAAATATAACTCAATTAATTTTAATGTAATTAATTCTATGAATAAAAACAGCATACAGTTTGTTCATTAATTTTTTTAAATCGCAGTTTTTCTTAATTATTCATAAAATATATGGTCCGATATTTTACTGTTGCACCATTTATAATATATTTCTTCTATAACACTTTTTAAAAGCATATAAGAAAAATATTTTGTCTTGAAATAAAATGAAATCTCGCATTTAAATAAAAAGAAACTTAATAAAAAAATATTTAAAATCAGGGGGAAAAAAGTTTTATTTACTGAATTGAACAGCAATTAATTAATTTATAGCAGGAAAAATAAAGTGAAAAGAAGAAAATAAATACTAATAAAATATTTATTACGTAAAGAGCCAGTTGAATCTATAAATATAAAGGAGAAAAGCTACTCACTGACTGACTGACTGACTAATCACGATATCTCTGGAACTATTCAAGACACAGACTTGAAATTTGGTAGACATGTTCCTTTCATAGAGTAAACATCCGCTAAGAACGGATTTTCCGAAATTCGAAATGCAAGGGGCGTTACGGGGGTTAAGGGGCGTTATAAATAATTGTTTCCATGTTTAAACTACACGATGTACAATCTTGAAATTGGGTAAGCAAATTCCTTTCATAGAGTAGAGATCCGCTACAAAATGAGTTTGGTGAAAATTGACACCCAAGTGGCGTTTAGGGGGCGTTATAGATGATTATTTCCATTTTTAAACTATTTGACGCACTGTCTTTAAATTTGATAAATAGATTGCTTTCGTAGAATAATGGTCAGTTACAAAACGGGTTTTGTGAAAATACACCTCTAAGTGGCGTTGCGGGGAATAAGCGCGTAATAGATAAATATATCCATTTTTAAACTACTTCACCTACCTGCTTGAAAATTGGTAGGCAGGTTTCTTTCATGGAGTAAATATCCGCTTCAAAATGGATTGTGGGAAAATTGACCCCCAAGGGATGTTGCGGTGAGGGGGGATTAAGGGGCTTTAGAAATTCCGATTTTTAAGCTATTAGACGTACAGTCTTTATATTTAATAAATAGATTTCTTTCATAGAGTAGAGAACAGCTATGAGATGGGTTTTGTGAAAACATACCTTTAAGTGGCTTTGCGGGGGATTAAGGAGCGTAATAGATAAATATTTTCGTTTTTAAACTACTTGACTTACCTGCTTGAAAATTGGTAGGAATGTTTCTTTCATGGAGTAAATATCCGCTACAAAATGATTTTGGTGAAAATCGACCCTAAGGGGCGTTGCGGGGGCTTAGGGGGCATTATAGATGATTATTTCCATTTTTAAACTATTTGACGCACTGTCTTTAAATTTGATATATATATATATATATTCCTTTCGTAGAATAATGGTCAGTTACAAAACTGGTTTTGTGAAAACACACCTCTAAGTGGCGTTGCGGGGAATTAAGGGGCGTAATAGATAAATATATTTGTTTTTAAACTACTTCACCTACCTGCTTGAAAATTGGAAGGCAAGTTTCTTTCGTGGAATAAATATCCGCTTCAAAATGGATTTTGGGAAAATTGACTCAAAGGGGTGTTGCGGGGAAGGGGGGTTAAGGGGCGTTATAAATTCCATTTTTTAAGCTATTAGACGTACAGTCTTTATATTTGTTAAATAGATTTCTTTCATAGAGTAGAGATCAGCTATAAGATGGGTTTTTTTGAAAACAGTCCAAAGTGGCATTGTGGGGATTAAGTTGCGTAATTTTCTTTTTTAAACTACTTGACCTACCTGCTTGAAAATTGGTAGGAATGTTTCTTTTATGGCGTAAATATCCGCTACAAAAGGTGTTTGGGGAAAATTGACCCCCAAGGGGTGTTGCGGGGGGTTAAGGGCAGATAGAAATAATTATTTCTATTTTTAAACTATTAGACGCACTGTCTTGAAATTTGGTAAGCAGATTCCTCTCATAGAATAGAGCTACACAGCAAAATGTGTTTCGTGAAAATCTATTCCCAAATGGTGTTGTGGGGCGTTATTGATAATTATTTCCATTTTTGAGCTACTGGATGTACAGTCTTGAAATATGATAATCAGAATCCTTTCATGGATTAAAGATCCCCTATATAATGTGTTTTGTGAAAATCGACCTTTAGGTGGCGTTGCGGGGCTCAAGGGGCGTTATTGTTAAATTTTTGCATTTTTAATTTTTTGGACGCACTGTCTTCAAATTTAGTAAGCAGATTACTTTTGTAGAGTGCAGTTCCCCTACAAAATTTTTTTTGTGAAAACAGACCCCCCCAAGTGGCGTTGCGGGGGCTCAAGTGGCGTTATAGATAATTATCCCTATTTTTAAACTATTAGACGTACAGTCCTGAAATTTGATAAGCAGATTCCTTTCGTAAAGTAGAGAACCGCTACAAAATGGGTTTCGCGAATATCAACTACCAAGTTTAATTTCAGGAGATTAAGGGGCGTAATCGATAAATACTTTCATTTTTAAACTATTAGATGTTCCTGCTTGAAAATTGGTAGGCATGTTCCTTTCATGGAATAGAGTTCCTCTAACAAAGAGTAAAACGAAAATTGACCCTAAGGAGGGTTGCGAGGGGTCAAGAGGAGTTATAGAAAAAAATTCCTGTTTTTAGTTGTTAGACCTATATACTTGAAATTTGTTAAGCATGTTTCTTTTTTTGAATAGGGATCCACTAAGAATGTATTTTACGGAAATCAACTCCTGTGGGGTGCAGGGGGTTACTGGGACATATTGACAAAAAAAATTCTTTTTTAGAACTACAAGGACTATAATAATGAAATTTGGTTTGCATTTTTCTTTTGTTGAATTGAAATCCGCTAAGAGTGGTTATTTTACAAACGGCTCTCAACGGGATTACGGGGATATTGATAATAAAACTTTCGTTTTTTTTTCTGTTAGATTTAGACTTGAAATTTGACTTACATGTTCAACTTATGGAGTAGAAATCCACCGAAAATTGGTTTTGCGCGAATCCATTTGGTTATAGGGTTACGAAAGAGCAAACATTATGCTATACTTCAATTTTAGAGATTTTTAGAAAATACAAATTAGATGAGTTCTGCCCCCCTTTTTTTTTATCAAGAGGCGCCAGTTACAGGTATATGTATATTTTTCAATACAATCTAATTATTATTGCTAGGACTAATATATCAATAATTTATATATATATATATATATATATATATAATTTTATTTTGGTCTTTCCTACCGAGTTGCAAAGGGGGAAGGTTGGCGCCTTCAAACTAGTTTAACCCCACTTATTCGGTCCTAAGTCCGAAATTGCATTTTGACTCGCTAGGTTCTTATTTGCATTTCATTAGATTTGATCTTAATTTTTTTTTCCTGTTATGTTCTATATTTTATATAAATTTCTTCCATATATATATATATATATATATATTATATATATTTTTATATATTATATAATGGAAGCTGACCGATTTGGTAAATGATTTTTCACATCGTGGCTGGTGTTGGTTTTTATAGGTAGATTTGATCGAGGGATAGCTATGTCTTGAAATAATACTGCTCCACTGTAGGTTTCATTTTTCGTTTTTTGAACATCACCCAAAAGCAAGGGCAGTCACATTAACATAATTTACGGAGTTTCACACACACACAAAGCAGAAGTAACACTTAGCAGCGACACGGACACATAGTCGACAAAACAGACAAAAGCACAAAAAGAGAAGAAACGCGTAATCGTGTGTTCAGTTTTTATACTGGCGGAGAAGGTCGTACGACTCTTTTATAACAGGAGTCGTGATTGGCTGCAAATGCGGGGGAACAATTAGATTAAGGTTATGCGCGCGTGCAATTAGATTAAGATTATGCGCTCGTACAATTAGATTAAGATTATAACAGTCTTAGGCGAAAGAACTAGGAAATAATTTCACGGGGTACAGTTAAGGAAAGTTAGAAGAAGTCATTACATATATATATATATATATATATATATATATATATATATATAAACAGTATAAATTTATAAAACATCATGAAATACTCAGCGAAGCGGGTGGGTAACGGCTAGTATATTTATATTTATAATTGTTTTACAAAGCATTAACAAGTCAAATTTTAAAAATCTAAACATTTTGCAATGTATTGTTATCAGTATGAAATAGACTTGCGTGACTAAATGACAATCTCTTATTTTTGTTTTTGAAAAAAAAAATGAACGTATCTAATACTTAGAAATACAATCGAACCCTCCATTTTACGAACCTTTTCATTGGAACCACCAAAAACATTTTACCATTTTCTTCACAAAATAATTTCCAAATAGTGAAGTGTATTTTCTCTTTAACGAACTTTTTTTTTGCGATTCGATTTTTTCTTCCCTTAATTTTAAATTGTTTTTGGACATTTCAAGTTATTCCCTCTTTTGACGCATTTTTAGGCCATCAACGACTTTGAATTGGTTTTACCAGGTGTCCAACTCCCCTATAGCAATAAAATCATAATTTTTCATACAAAAAACTCAAATAGAATTAACAGATTTTATTAGTAATAACGAATTTCTTTAAGGACGCTTGATGTAATGCATGCGTAAAATTACTGATTATGAAATAATGTAAGTTTAAAATTACTCGTAGCCTTAAAATTATATAAATGTCATTAAAAAATCATCGATTTATTAAAATTTTTTTTTTAAAGTTGAAAAAATGTAGTGTATTTCGGAATAATGTTTTTTAAATTGCTTTCCTTGTAGATTTCTTTTTGATGGGTAAGATATATAAAATAAATAGATATTCATTTACAAAAAAAAAGTGTGAATATATATATACACACACACTCACATGGACAAAAAAAATTAGCGCACCAAGAAATAATTGCGGGATCGTAATGAAACTTGGCATAAAGGTACATGTCGGGGAAATGATTAGAAATGCAGCGTGATTGCGCATTACGTATGGCCGGTAGAAGGCGTTTAACGTCATTCTCCGTGGAGTCTGAGTGCGCTAAATCGTTTACAAAGAAGAGCTGAGGTAGACATACCATTACGCCGTTTTCGAAGACAAAATGAGCAGCTGTCGCAGTTTGACAGGGGGATGATGGCATGATGGAAGCGGAGGGGGGGGGGGGTCAGTTAGATGAGTAGCTCGCCAATTAGGCCGATCTGATTGTGTTGTGAGGAGGTGTTGGGACCAGTGGATCCGAGAGATGTCATTTACACGAAGACCAGGCTCAGAACGCCCTCGACAGACCAGTCGTCGAAAAGGCGCCACATCATAAGAAATAAACGCGTACTGCCAACTGCTTCTTTGGCCGCCATCCAGGCAGAGGTAGCACCTTCATTAGGGTCCCCTGTGTCTTCTCGAACCATACGAAGGCGCCTGGCTGAAGGACATTTGGGATCACGGTGCCTATTACGTGTGCTGCTCTTGACGCCCACCCATCGACGCCTCCGTTTGGAGTGGTGCCGCGCACGTGGAAACTGGACTGCATAGGAATGGAACCAGGTTGTCTTTAGCGAATGAATCCAGATTCAATCTCATCAATGATGACAATCGTGTTCGTGTGTGGAGACCCCGTGGAGAACGCCTCAATCCTGCCTTTGCTTTACAGCGACACACTGCTCCCACAGCTGGTGTGATGGCATGGGGTGCGATTGCCTACAATACACGGTCACCTCTAGTATTGATCCGTGGCACCATGACAGCCCAGCGGTATGTCCATGACACATGACATCCTGCAAACACATGTGTTACCACTCATGCAACGGCTCCCAGGAGCCATTTTTCAACTAGACAATGCTCAGCCTCACACGGCAAGGTGTCACAAGACTGTCTCGGCAATGTTACTACCCTTCCTTGGCCTGCCTGATCCCACATTTGTCTCCAATCGAGCATATCTGGGATCATTTGGGACGGCGAGTTGGGCATTCCACGAGATTGAACGAACTAGAGGCAAGGTTACATCAAACATGGAACGAAATGTCTCAATACATCATACAGAATTGTATGCCTCAATTCCCGATCGTATCGCATTGTGCATTCGCTCTAGAGAAGGTTCAACAGGATATATTAAATCACCCGTTCTTTTGTCCTTTTCTCTGAAATAAATGATCCTTTTTCTTTGATTTTCTAATCATTTACTTGTATCAAAGTAGTCATTACATATATAAAATTTCGTTTCATTTTGATGACTCCTTCTTGGTGCCCTAATTTTTTTGTGTCCATGAGTATATATATCTTGTTCAAATTTTCAGTATTTACTAAAATACTTTCTATTCATCCATTCAAGTTCAAATACATTTTTTGAAACTTGTAATGGATGGCACTTGATGTCAATACAGTTTATTCAAAAACATTAATTCATTACTTAAACTTAATTAATGAATAAATAGTAACAAAATAATAGTCCAATACCATACATAAAAAAGGAAATCGCTTGTTGTGTCCCTGTAGCGCAATGGATAGCGCGTTGGACTTTTAATCCAAAAGGTTCGAATCCTACCTGGGATGGCCTAATTTTTGAGAATATGATTTATGTATGAATAAATAGTAACAAACAAAAATAATAGTCCAGCACCACACATATATATAAAGGAAAATTGCTTGCTATTTCGCCCCTTAATATTGTGATTCTGTCATATGTATATACATATTTATATTAATTGTGATTATTTTATAAAAAGTAACTAAAATAAAATTTTTCTTTTTTGACCTAAGTAGGAATTGACTTTAAAAGAATTTTTTTATATTACTTGTTTAAAAAATTTTCCTCAGTAATGCAGACTGCTAAAACACAAACCACTATCTGCAATTGAGTTTTGTTTTCCAAACAAAGATGCTTAATATCCTTGCAACGATCTGTGACGTGTATCGGGGCAATCGATAAAGCTAATATTATTTACTGGACTCACTCAATTCGAATTAATGCTCTCAATTACCACCCCTCCCTGTCTATGTTCAAATTTGTCTATCTCACACTAACTTTCTCAGGCAGATCGTCCCCTCGCGTGATAGACGGACCTATCATTTGCCATGCGATGACCATCGACCAGAGTGGTTAGCTATTAAGTAAATTATTTGTTTGAACTTACTGGTCATCCCTCATTGCTTTTTTCACCGCGGGACGAGTTTTACATTGTATTTACATTGCGTAATGGGCTTATACCGTGACGTGTGGGCTGCCAATCGGCAAGGAAGCTACTGTAGCAGGATGGGTAAATATTATGGAACATTCCGCTTGAATGTTCACTTGCTGGAGTATGGACGAAATAGCAAATTTAAACGTTTGATGAAGGGTAAAAAGTTGTAAGATATTGCTTTGAAGCTTACTTCGGTTTTGAGCAAGTTTACAATGTAGATACAGATTTTAAAATTGGGAAAAGAAAGGAAGTGATATATTATGCTGAAAACTATAATAAAATGACTTGTTATGAAAATGTACAATATTCGATACTAACTATATGTATAGAGAAGAAATTCAATTTTTAGCAAATTTTGTTCAATTTTAGCCTTTTGCACACACATACATATATATGTGCATATATAGATATATAACTGTAAAATAAATTAACTAATCCCAATTTAGTTTCATTCAGTTTTATCTTCTATCGTATCGTTCTATATATCCCCTTCAGTACAGTGGTTAGTGACACTGACTGCTGTACTGTAGAGTTTGGGAAAGAATTCCGGAAAAAGCATGGATATTTGTAAATGTATAGTGCCGGTGAGACATGGGGTACTTTAAATATACGTCGAGTCGTAAGTACTTTCTAGAGGTTGGTAGAGGCGAAAGAAAGGTAGGAAGCCCCACACCACCTCAGGGTGCTTTCCCTCAAAATTGGGGGAGGAACCGATCTAAATCGCACTGTCACCTGTATGGTGCTCAAAGCTGCAGCTAGCGACATGCGTGCAAACAAGCCCCTTGCCACAAGGAATTTCGCGGGTCTCGATCTGGCACTGTTAAATCAGGTGACATTAGCAACATCAATAATAGTAAAAATAAATACTTAAAGAAACTGATTATTGTACATTTTTCATCTTGGTGCCATCTGGTGAAGATGGAGGGGATTAAAGTTAAAAGGGGAGATTTGTACTAGTTAATTAATGTAATTATATTTTTAAAAAATTACTTGAGCTTTTTTTTGTAACAAAAAATGCAAGCCTTATAAAATCTTAAGTGGATGAGTGTTATTATTTTAATGGGATTAAGAAATATATTTATTTTTAAGTATAGCAAAGTGAATATGAGATATTTTATTGCCTTCTAATTACTGAACACAACCCACGATTCTTATTTTGATAGTTTCTTTTAATAAAAGAAACAAGCAAACTAGATAGTTTTTTTTTCACATAAATTATATATATGTATATGTAATGTTTCCCCTTACATTTACTTTAAATAGTGTTAGAAATAATAAAAGTTGAATTTTATTCTTGTTAAAAAAATAAGCATATTGCATTATATTGAGATTAAAACGGTCTTAATGAAATTATTTTTTATGAATCATATAAAGGCGTATATCCTATGAATCATATGTAAACGTAGTATATCATAAATAATTATTTCATCTTCTTTATATATTTACTAGATTATTCAAATATTAAAAAAAATTTTTTTTGTTATTTTCTGCTGTAAAGTATTTCTTCTAAGATATTTTAAGGTTAAGGTACTTCTGTTAACATAAAGACTAATTAACCTCTCTTAAGTCTAAATTTTTAAAAATATATCAAACTATTTATTTAATTCCCAAAATCTCGATCTATGTCATCTAACACACATATACAAATTCAGATATATCACTGCCAATTTTTAGTTTAAAAATTATATTCAACATATTTATCCATATATATATAAATGGATGTTTGTTTTTTGACCTCGCTTCATTCCAACACCGTTCAACCGATCACCATGAAAATTGGCACGTAATGTATTTTTTTGTGCTCTTTGTTGCAACTCCCCACCAGGTGGCGCTATAGCATATTAACTTCTGCACCGTTCAATCAATCTCCTAGTTGCCAACATAGACGCCAAAAATGATGCGAATATTTCGTTATGTTTCCATTGAATCGCCATTATAATGTAAGGAACGGCATTGCTTGCGATTGTTACAGTTTTAACATAAAATAAATTAACGGAAAGTAATATTAACGTATTACACATCCAGATATAAATTATTTACTCTGTTTTAAGCATTGATTACACAAAATTTATAGCAATATGTTACTTTTGAAGAGCAGAGATCAGCTTAGGAAGGTGTTTTCAAAACGTGACCCCCAAAGGAGTTACGGGGGCGTTATAAATAAAAAAAATTCCTTTTCATCAGCTATTAGACCTACAGACTTAAAATTTAACAAACATGACTTTTTAAAACTGAGGTATGCAAAACGCTTTTTGTTTTATTTTGTTTAATTTGCGATTCACGTAAAATTAACTCATTAAAGACTTCTTTATACTTCATGCTTTATTGTTTAATTTTTCAAAGCCAGTGCGAAGAACAAGTATACCTGCTGGTGTTTATCATTCAAAAATGCAAAAAATTATCAAAGAATGCAACAATCAGTTTTTATTAAGTGATTATTTTCAACTGCGGAAATGAATTTTTTAGTTGTAAAGTTTCCTTTTTTATAAAGAGTTTTCTTGCGTGTTTTGATCAACTCTTGAACAGCTTTGCTACGATATTTGATATAAGAGAAATATTTTGTGAAGGAACTGTGATGTATGCAAATGACCTTTACTATTTTAGTAGACGTGTTGTTAATGAATATGAGGATGAGGAAGGACAGATAAAAGATAGAAGAAAAGGTAATTGGTTAAAAGGATAGAAGTCTGCGTTACATAAGTGTTGCAACTTGACCAAAAAAAATTAAGAGTCTGAATTAAGGAACTGAATTTCGTTATTAGAAGTCTACTCTTTAAGATCGCTAGTAAGTAAATCTCGCGAAAGTCCTTTTTTGATAAAGTTGGGTTAAGTTAAACTGTGTGTGTGTGCGTTACATTTTCAGTTTATTTTGATATTGGTTATTCAAAGGTTTAGTAAAATTATTAAGTATATTGTCTAAGTATCACATGTGTCTCTTTCTAATATTTTTTTTCTCTAATTGGGCTGCGGATTGGTATTTTTTACCTTTGCAAGCCTAGTTCATTCCCCAGGAGCTGCTATCACTTTTTAGTGCGGCACCATACTGGCGATACCAATCACCGCAAGTAATTTTGACGCCCAGCTTCCTTCCCAGAGTGAAGCATCTGAGCTCTAACAATGCAAAATTGCATTTAGGAATTTTTTTTTTTTTTTTGCGGAGAGCACCCAAGACAAAGGTCACTCAAGGGATATTTTACATGCCGCATAATCATACGACATGGCTGCTGTCAATTTCTGCATCATGAAAATCCTCCAACTGGAGCCGGGGTCGAACCCACAACCTTAGATGCAGAAGGTTAGTGACAAATCAACCACGACACCCAGTTGGCTCTCTTTCAATATTGAAGCAAGTTCGTCATAAACTAAATAATGGATTATTTATTTTTTTATTTTCAATAGGGTTGCGGGTTGATAAAAATAACGGATTATAAAATGAATAAATTAATTGAACAAAATAAGATAAGATTATATATATTGTCTTGCATTAAACTGAGTATTGTTGAGTATGACGCAAATTTGAATTAATAATTAGCTAAAAAAATGTGAATAATAAGTTAGTGCTATATCTACGAGAACTACATTGAAGTTGTGAAGTTAAAATTTTTATGAAATGTAAAATGCACAAGCGTACTTATTTCGAGAATATACTCGCGGCCCATGTGCAAAATATAAAACATATTGAAGATCTAAAAAATAGAACTTTTTCTTATAAGATATTGCTTGAGCTTCATACATTACCTCTCATTTTTTTGAATAAAAAAACATCATTAAAGTATAGGTATCATCTTTATTTAGTACTCATCTGATTCAAAGTACATAATTAGCATGCTACTTCTCTTTGTGTTCTTCCCATCTTTCATATATTCTTCCATTTATGTTTGCGCGACAAACGAAACAACTTTTTTTTTATAAACCTATTGATACATAGTACAAAACATGCTTGTTCAAACTTCTTTTTCACGACTTTTAACAAAATGTCGAAAGAGGGGAATGCATCCCTGAGACAACTTCACCCCCCCCCCCCACACACAAATACACTGTCATTGACGAATGCATTTTCTAACACAATCGGTCTTAGCTTCCAGACGGCATCTTAAGTTATTCGATACAATTTGTTTAAAAGATTTTACTAAAGTACTTCTTAAAGGAAAGCGATTTGTAATCCAGTTAGTAATCCGATTAGTAATATTCATCCTTGATTAATCGAATAGGGATATCAATTGTTAATGGTTTTGAAAATCCATTCCTGCTTCAGGTGTGCATGGATTCTGGAAACAAGAATAATGTCTTTTTAATGTTTATTAGGTTTAAATGCAACACACACACACACATATGGTCAAGTGTATAAAGTTTAAGAATGTTAAGCCTTATTTTCATTTAAAATGTCGCTTTTTTCCTGCATAATAAGTGAATCTGGTACTGCACGTTTATCTTACTCCATTTTGTTGAATGTCAGGTTGTATAGACTAAGTACTAAGCACTAAGACATACTTAGCTCTAAGAGTCCCTTATATGGATTGGTAATCCAATTATAGTAATCCGATTAGTAATATCCCTCCTTGATTAATCAAATAGTGATATCAATTGCTAATGGTTTTGAAAATCCCTTCCTGCTTCAGGTGTGCATGGATTCTGGAAACAAGAATAAAGTCTTTTTAATATATATTAGATTTAAGTGCAACACACACACACACATATGGTCAAGTGTATTAAGTTTAAGAATCTTAAGCCTTATTTTCATTTAAAACGTCGCTTTTTTTCTGCATAAGGGAATCTGGTACTGCACGTTTATCATACACCATTTTGTCGAATGTCAGACTGTGTAGACTAAGTACTAAGCACTAAGACGTACTTAGTTCAACAGTACCATATATGGATTGGTAATCCAATTAGTAATCCGATTAGTAATATCCATTCTGGATTAATCAAATAGCGATATCAATTGCTAATGGTTTTGAAAATCCATTTCTGCTTCAGGTGTGTAAGGATTTTCCTTCTGGCACTAAAATGTATTATAATAACACCTCATTTATTAAGACTAACGGAAACTATACGACATCTGGATGAATGAATGATCAAATTCGACAAAATAACTTATAAAATGAACTAAGATACATAACTGAACAAAAAGGACAGTAAAAATATGTATCTTGAAATAAAACAAAGGAAAATGATAAATAAATGCTCTTGAGAGAATTAAAATTAATACATTGCATACATGAAATGTATTAGGATGGGAAAATAACTATCGATAAAAGTTTTCGCAATTCTTTATTTGCATTTATAAATAATGGTCCTTAAAATGAATGTCCGGATTGAGAAGCAATCAGCTTAATGGTGGCCAGGATAATCAGGGTTTCTGGTATGTATAATTAAATCAGTCCTTGAAATTTAAACATATTCAGACATTGAAATTCTGTTTAAATCAGTCGTTGAAATTTAAACATATTCAGATATTGAAATTCTGTTTAAATCAGTCATTGAAATTCAAACATATTCAGATATTGAAATTCTGTTTAGATCAGTCATTGAAATTTAAACATATTCAGACATGTATAGTTTTAATAATGTTTTTTATTCATCGTTCTGAGCCAGTTGTCTTCAAACTGTGCCCCACGGAATTCTGGGGATCCACGAAACATACCCAGGGGTTTAACGAGTCAAAATAAGAACGCTCTTTATAGATTTTGTATGACCTCAAGTATCTAAAGCCTTGTTTACTAACGTGGGTCCCACAGGAAGAAACTTAAAAAATAAATTCACCGCCGGGCAGCCTCTCCTTTTCGTAATTTCCCGCAGCCTTAGAAATAATATAACATGAATAAGAATATTATAAAATGTTTTTCCTTAAAAATACTATCCAGATTGGGAATATTCCTGTTTATGGGATTTTGGATTCTACAAAATAGGTTTAAACACATTAGTACAAGGTTTCGCAATACTAAGTGGAATACAAAGGAATGAATCAGATTTAGACGGAAGTGTAAGAACTATAAAATAAAACACCTTTTTCCATTCGTTTACAAAATAAATAAATAAATAAATAAAAACCCTGCTTACAAGAGGACATTTTATTAAAAACACCTAACACTTGAAAAAAAAATTTCCCAGAGGAGAAACCCAAACTTGAATAGATAAATCAAAAGACTTACCAATGAAGGAAAAGGAACAACTGATCGATTGACATATCGAATGATTTGAAGGTAAAATCTAAATTTAAGCAGGAACAGCTACTAAATTTTAGGCTGCAAATTTGCAGAATACACAAAACCTTCTGACATAGTTATAAGCATTTAATGCTTTTCTGAACAATATATTTAAGTTAATAATGTTTTCCAATGTGTGTGGCAACAAAAACATAATATAGAAGCAAATTAAGGCAGAATATGAAATGCGACTGCAGATAGTTTCAATAGACCAAGTTGTCGATAGTTAGTGTAAAAAAAATTCTAACACATATCCCAGTTGCTAAATATAGTGCGAAGGTAGTTAACCTGAAGTATGAATTAATGAGTAAATTACGTTACTAATATGTTAAAATTTTTTTTATAAAAAATACAATATTTTTATAAGTGTCTTAACTTGAATTACCTATAACTTGTTTTTTGATCTCTATAAATATTATTTTAAATATATCCTTCTAAGAGCGCGCGCGTACGTGCTCTTGGGCGGGTTTCTCGGAAACACCTTGGCTGTCTTAATGCGGAGCGTATTTTCGGATAAAAACAATGTCTCAATTTTCACGAAACTGTACAATGGTATAATTCATACATATCGTTATAATATACAGTAGAACGTCGTTTATCCGAACGTTTATTATCCAGAGCGTCAAATATCCGAACCAAAGCCCGGATACTTTTTCGACAAGTGCAATGCTCACATTTGTTTCCTGTAAAGCCAAAAGTGACGGAAAACCAAGATGAGGATATTTGGGAAATTTCAGTTGTGTGAATTGGTAACATCTGCGCAATATTGGTCATTTGTTTTCAGTGAGGGGTGTTACGTGCTCTTTTGTTAGTTTTTTTTATGTAGAACCTGGCATGCGATGCAGAAGACGTGGATTTCAATGCTAAATACTGACGAGATAGTACTTCGTGCAAGAAGAATCCGACCTGTCGACATGAAACGGATGAAGACGGGACAACAACAATGAAAGTAGCAAGGTCCATCAATATTGAGCGTTTCTACGTTAGAGACAGTACGAAGTGGTGAATGGAGTGGTACGAACAACAATCAGAGTGCTGTCCTACTCTACTGCTGCTGAAGAGAATCAGAAACCTTGCAGTGAAAAAAGATGTACATGTACAGCGAAAATCTACAATCAAGGTAAATTGCGACAATTTGCACCTATTTGGCTTTTTTTTCAAGCTCGTTTCCCGCATTGATGATTTTCAATATTTGTATAGTGTCCAGTATCGTATACTGCATGGATCGCATTCGGTTTTCGGTTATCCGAACAATCGCGTATCCGAACGGTGTCCGGTCCCAATTGATTCGGATAAATGATGCTCTACTGTATAGCGTTTTAAAAATTCCAAAATATTCATATATAAATAATTTTTCTTTTAAACATGCAAAGAGATATCTCATTTAGCATTACGGTACTGCAGAAAAATTGTGAAACACCTTTTATATTGGAAAAAATGAGACAACTTGGATAAAAATGAGTAGTATGTTAAAATATGCTGCTACCTAAAGGATAGTGAAGCCAGAGTATAATATTAATGTTAGAATATATTTATATGTGAAAAAATATTCCTAATCGGGTTCTATTCTTTAACATTAAGGGAAAACTACCTTGAAGGTTCTGTGAGTCGAGATTGAAGACTACTTCTCTTGTGCGATGTATAAACCAAACTTATGGCTAAAATTGACTCCTGAAGAGTTTTGAGACTCTGTTAAGTAATCAACGAAGCCCAGTGGTAGTGCATTAGGCTTCCACGCCACAGGTCCGAGGTTCAAACCCCGGGTTGGGCAAGGTCAACTCAGCTTTTCATCCCTTCAGTGAAACCAAGTAAATGAGAACCAAGCTTTCTTGGGAACTTAACACTGGAGGGTTTGAGTCAGACTGATCACCTGATCGGGACATCTGCTCATGCACCTCAGGGCCCACGGTCACGTATACTGATATGGACACAGTAGGCTTTGACCCTCATGGGCTGTTGCTCCATTGAGTTACGTAATCTACAACCCATTTTTATAGAGAAGGAATCTTTTTGAAGAATTTGGAATCAATTTCCTCATTCGATAGCCGAGCAATTGCGACTTTTTAAGCTTCCGTCGCATTTCGATAGCATATATGCATAGATTAAAATATAGTTACATTCTATCAAACTAAATCTGTAAAGGTTACCTTAAATCCTCATTTTTCAATGCAGGGATTAGGAGATGTATTCAGAATAAATTTGTTCAATAGTTAAAATGACAGGTTTGAAAATGTTATCTATTCATCTTTGTCAATTGACTTATGTGGTCTTTGGCAAACAGACTATGACCACGATAGGATTGAATAGTATTTTTCGCAAATATAAAGCTTTAAAATTATTTTTATATTTCTTCTTCAATTAGTCATACTCACGGTCCCAGTAATCTTGTTATATAGCATTTCATGGGTTATTAGTATAATCCAAATAAGAGATAATGCCTTAAAATATTTCTTCTTGAATATATTAATATAAATATCACTACTTTTTCCCAAAATACATCACTATTTACTTATAGATGTATTGACACATATATGTATATATATTGTGTCAAAAAAAACTACATCATGTATTGAAATAAGGATATTAATAGATTAGGAATAAGAATTATCTCGACTAAAGGATTAAATTCTTTTCCCTTTTTAAAGTCCTTAACTCGATAGTGCTCCTGTATTTAATGTAATACCTTGCTATAAAGAGGTAAAAAAATGCATTATTTTATGTTATATGTATATTTTTCAGTGATCTAAAAATTTTAAAATAACTTTTACAATGTCGCCTCAAATAATTATTATCAGCTCAAATAATTCTGTTATATACTACTTGATAATTTAATAAAATACATGCAAAAACTCTTCTCTTAGATTAAAATGTACATTATTCTTATCTTAAACCTCTTTATCTTTATATATGTACATGTGTAGGTGTATTCACTCAAAGTAAATGTAAATTTAGAAACTGAAACTTAAGTTAATGGTTAGAGAAAGGGCTTAGGGAAAAAATGAATAAAATTTTTATCCCATTTTTTCAGTAAAGCAAGCAACGTGTTTTATTAGAAAAATATACATACTAGATTACATAGGGAGTGAAATTTTCAAATCAATAACTGTCACAGGTAATTTTGTTTGCACTAACATCGTTACTTCTTCGAGTTAATTGTGTATGTTTATCCTGAGCATCGGGGAAAATGCACGCAAAATAACCGAGAAAGACATAATAAGCTTATTCATCAAATAAATTATCTTATAGGAGACTCAAATTTGTTTGCCAACTCAAGCTCTCGGAAATTTCCGTGACCTGATGCTATTGAAAGAAAGCAATATTTGGTCTTGAAAGTGACGCTAATTTTTCTCTCACTTATCTATTCGACCCAAATTAGTTTACATTTGCTGCTATTTTCTCCTTAAAATGTTTGCGAACGATACTTTGTTTTATTACAGTGACGTGTAACGGTTTTTAATGGTAATTGATTTGTTTCTTGAAACGGTAATTTGTATACTGAGACATTTTATTGCAAAATAGAAAAGAAAAAGAAAGTATATAATGACGTTGTTAAAGTATTTTCAGTAATTGTAGAATTTAAGAATGTGGAAAAAATTCGATGGAATCGTATTAAAAACGATTTGGAGAATTATGATAATGAATATAAATCTTTAAGCAATTAATAAATTTCCTCACTGGCATATTATGATTCTCAAAAGCATTTAGATATTCGACTTATTTTTTTTACTGGACTCATACAGTATTTTTATTTTCTTGTTGCAGCGAATGCTTCTGTATTTTTGCCTGACTCAAAAGTCGACTAAACCCAGCCAATGCGCAAGAACTTTCTGAAATATATTATTTCATCTTTTTCAGGTCGTTTTCTAGTAGTTTAATTCAAACTAGAGTTTAATTTATCTATTTTAGATAATTTTTGTTAAAAGGTTGTAACTTTCGCGCGCGCGTTTCAATCTAAATCTACTTCATATTTATTTATATTTACGATTATTTTATGAATTATGGTTTGCAGTAGTGCGCGCGCGCGCCCGCACACACACAAATTTGTTTATATTTATGGATACTTGCTATATCTTTTAGGTTTGCATTAATATGTTTTGCTCGGATTGATTTAAGGGGGCTGCTTACTTTTTGCTAAGAAATGACAGACGGACTTCAGCTGTTGAAACTTGTGAATTATACATTCCCTTGTAAAATAATTCCAAATATGGTGATGGTTTCTGCCTTTTCCTTTCCATTTCTTACTTGAACCATGGTAATAAACAATCCAACTTTGTGAATCTTCTCTCTCTCTCTCTCTCTCTCTCTCGGCAGGCTATCATCAATCCCATCATCAGTGATTGGGTCAGGTAAGAGGGATTCAATCATGACAATAAATGGAACGACTTACCAATCTCGCAAAAGGTACTCTTTGTAACCCAAAGTAGGCAGTCAATTATCTGACTGAGTTTTTAAACTCCTTTGGACAACCTGGTGTACTTTCGCATATCATAATACTTCTTGGAAAGACTAATCCCACTTTCCTTGTGTAATGGAACCAGACTAAGAAGATTATGCTAATGTTAGTGAAGCTACTATTCTTATTGGAAAATCACTGGCAAAAATATTTGCATCCCGAAGTTTCCTATAGTTTCATCAGATGTTCCATCACAGTTAAAACCACTGCAATTCCCGATTCGTTTAAGCTTTGTTAAGAACATCAATAAAGCCAGGACAGTCTCTTCTTGCGGTTAGGCTTGATCTGAGAAATTCTCGCACCTCCTTCGGACAATTTTATATTGGCTGTTTAAAAGTTGGCAGTAGATAAAATTTGTGCATCTTCGCTTTTAATGGAACAAGAAGCTCTCCACTAAGACTATGAACAGTGGCGCACACAAGGGGGGGGGGTGCTCTACGGATCCCGACCACCCCTCTTCGCCTTTGTTTTTTTTTCTCGATTGATTATAATTCTCAATATATAGTACGTAAAATTTACTTAAATTGTTATTAAGAATTTATTTTATTAATTAATGCTAATTATTTATTCAATAATTTATTTTTTATGGCATTGACTCGCCCCCCCCCCTTTGTGCACCACTGGTCATAATCAATATAATCGATATTTTTTTTTACTTAAAATCTTCTTAGAGTTTCTTTCTTTTTTCAAAAAAATATTTTCATTCTCCATTTGTTTTTTCTCAATGCGAAATTCTAAATATTGTGCTATCTTTTTGAATTAAGAAAAATTTTTATTACACACACAGTACCCATCAATATGAAAATGTTATTCCCGGAGGGGACCAAACATGGCAGCGTCAGTAGACCTTGCATCTCTTCCCTCCAATCGGCACCCAATTAGATACTCGGCTTCCAATCTTATCCCTCACTAACTAATAAAAGACGGGCCAAGGAAAAAGATTACCCCTATCTCTCTTAATTCCCTCCACTTCTCTATTGGTCGACCTCCATACCGATAAAAAGGACCGCCCTTATCTCACTTGACGGTCAACTCCCAGTGATTCATATGTCCGGTACGCTTGACCGGTCCAGAGGAGAAGGGGAGGGGGGAGATAAGGCTTCCGGAAAGGGAAGAAAGCCAACTTCCCTTATCGTCCCAGCAAGCTTTTCGGCGGCGAAGGTAACATTAATTCATGAGCTGCACTATGACTTCGTCAATAGACTCAAGATAAACAGATGAATAGGCAGGGAACGACTCCTTTCGATTTCATCTACCACTTTATCGTCATCACTCCCTTTGAAAAGCGGCGTGTGTCAGGGGTGTTTTTTTAATCCATCCCCCCCCCATCCCCCATTCTTTCAGCGATTGTTGGTTTCAATCAAATCTCTCCTTTCTTCCACTAAAATTGGAAAGGGTTGTTTTTAATGGTTTTGAAGAAACGTTAAGAGTTGTTTTTTTCATATTATAAAATTGATTTATATATATATTGCTATATTTTACTTGAAAAGATATATTGTCATTAGATAGTATTTAAAAAAGTACAAATAATTTTAATAAGTCATTTCAAAAGAAAATTGTGATTTTTTTTAATTGATGTATACTATTGTTGTTACACACGATTGATGGCGTCAAATCGAGGCCCATGATACCTATCGTGGCAAGGAGGTTAAATTATGTTGGCTGTGTAGGTGTCAGTACGTTTTGGATCGTTTCCACCCCAATTTTGAGAGAGAACACCTTGAGGGTGCTGATCTGGGAGTCTCCCACCGCAATTCCCCCTATCACCAACTTTTAGAATCTGGAGAATACTTACGGTTCGACGAATATTTAAAGTGCCCTCATGCCGTACAGGCGCGATATATTTACAAGCATCCGCATGACTTTTCCAAGACTTGAACCCAAGCCCTACGGCACAGCAGTTACCTTCTCTAACCATTATACTATTTGGGTGACTGATGTCGGACTAAATATGCACAATTGTGCATAAGTATTAGGCTCCATGGTTTTGAATTGTAAAAGAGGACGCTAGCAAGAAAATCGAGTTTATTTATCAGTCCGTAAGATCTGTTATAGTCCTGTTGGCTAGTAATAACTCAAGGTCGATTATAGTGGCCTGTGAATTATCCTTCAATAGACTGGACTAGTTCATGTGTCGATTTCAGTATCTGATTGTGGTCTACATTTACAGGCACATTGCATACATTAAATGAACTTTATATTTTACGCCCAAATAGAGAGTAGAAACTATTCAATAAACAAATCCCAGATCGTAATTCAATGCTAAGGGAAAATTTTGTGGGCTAAATGGATTAAACGAACAGTAACTCCTTTGCATTCATTGCGAATTCGTTTGTTTTAATTGGGACTCGAACCTAAAATCTACTACCTCGGCTGAATTAGAAAATCACGATATCATAATTTCGTTTCCAAATTTTTATATCATAAACAGCTCCCAAAAGTTAGTGGGAGTTTTGGGGGCTAATTTCTACAAATAATGTGATTAAATTCAAGAAATTAGGTCATATATAACTCATAGGTCATATATAATATAATTTTTATACATTTTTTAAATGTATGATACATTAAATAATAATCATAAACAATTAATATGTATAAAATAATACGTTTTAACCCTTTACCGATTGCATAATTTTTAAGAAAAGGGAGAAAAATATGATCATTTTTTATTCAAGAAAATTGTGTGTAATTAATATATATATTTGTAGTAAATCGGGCGAGTTATTTTGTAGCATTGGCCGGTGTTTATCTGTGTTGGTTACTTGTATGTAGGGTTGCCGAGGGTTATTTATGTTGATTGTTTCTTGATAAACGAGGAGAACTCTTCTGAATTCATTTTACTCTTTATTTTCGTATGAAACTTCAATGGCGTTACTACATTACAATAAGCATATCATAAAACCCCAAAAATAAGACATTACACAAAGGATAAAAGAGCTGCAGCTATTTACACATATTTAAGACAAATACACGAAGACAAAGAGAGCGAGCACAAAAGAACTTTCACTTATATACTGGCTGTGAAGTTCGCGTGACTCCTTTCTAACGGGAGACGTGATTGGTTGGAAACGACGGGTGGGAGCGAGTTTTCTGATGAAATGTTACTATTCGATTAATATTAAGATTAACACGTTAGTCTTGAACTAAAGAATTAAAAAATTAATTAAAAGGATACTAGAGAGAATCATCACACACACACACACACACACACACACACACACACACACACACACACACACACACACACACATACACACACACACATATATATATATATATGTGTGTGTGTGTGTTTGTGTATAAACTAGTTGAAAATCTTATCTCGCCTCAATTACATATTAAATATAACCAATGACAAAATAAATTAAATGGTATGTAAACTAAAAAATTAAAAATAATTTTGGGGCTTAAATTATTTTTTGATATTTACGGTGAGTTACTTTTGAGAGTGCTTCTGACCGGAAATTTCACGAGCACGAGAGAAAGAAAGATAAACTTCGGTCAGTCATTTTGCCGGGAGGGAGAAGGAAGGAGTTAACGATTCTTGTCAACTTTTTTATGTCGGACACAAGAACCAATATGAAAGATAACATACTCTCATGTTGCTCATATACGCTCTTGGAAGAGGGGAATTTAGAACTACAACTTCTTTGTAGAGATAGTTTAATTGGTGTCCTATCGGATTTAAATTAGGTGAACGCGCAAGATGGTATTTACATATTTCTATCTTTATATTAGTGGTATATTTTTATGAGAATTCTGTTTCTTAAAATAGCAATAATGGATGATAGATTAACGATTAGGAGTAAAAAAATAAATAAAGAGTATCGAAGCTGAATATATATAATATTATTTACAGTAATATATACTCCGAAGTTACGTGATAAGTGGAACGAAGTGATAACCGGGTAAGTGGAATTCAAGTACATCGGGGTATAATTTCACATATAAATACACATAAATCATTTTAATTGGGGCCAGAGACGGAAGAAAGTACTTATTTTGAAAAAAAATTGTGTGATAAAATCTTAGAAAACACAAATACAAAATCGCGAACAAAAGTTGTTTGGATGTGAAAGGTTTCATAAAATCCAACTAACTAGTCTGCCCGCACAAAGATATTTTTCTCCCGCAAAATTTTCTGGTAGTAAATGCTAATATTTTTTTTATATGCCTTCTTTTTTTTTTAAAAAAAAATACGCTCTTCATTGGAGTCTATATTTTCTAAAATTTGTAGCCTATTTTCAATTAAACTGAAGCCTTCTGTTGAATTCTCAACCGTCATTTGATCTTCTGATTGAACTGGATCTAAAGACTCAAGTTCTTCAATGACTTGCTCTTGCTCGATCATTTCTATGAGCCCGTCAACTCCTGATTGCAGGAATCCAGCAGTTCTTTAACAAAATCACTATCCACTTCTATATTATTTGCCTGGCAAGATAGAGAACTTCTTCAATCACTTTAGCAATTTTATCAGGCGATAGCACTGATTCAGTCATGGAAAAGACTTTCAAAGATGGAAAAATAAAAAGAAAAGACGAATCTACGCGATTTGAAAATCACGTAAGTCGAGGTATTACTATATTTTAGTTTAAACAAGAAATGTGTGTGTGTGCCATTTGCCTCTATAAAAAAACTAGGTTTCCTTCTTTTGATTCAGAATTGGCTGTGTAGCCTTATTTTCCGTTTAAGTAACGAAAATCAGATTGCTTTATCGATTGCTATTGTTTCGTGATAAAATTTGCTGTCTCTCTTTCAGTAGCAAGCACATATTTTTAATGCAAACAATATGTAATATATCATTCCATTTTCCTTTTTGTGTTATATATATATACGTTGCATTCAAATAAAATCTAGAAAAAAAATGAAAATGAGAAAATTTAATATGTTGTTGCAGCTACCTGTTGGTGTGTTTCAAACACACACATTTATACAACTTATTTAATTTATAATTTTAATGTATTTAGGTGAGTTGCTGAAAAACTTTCGTCTTCCATTTTTATATGTATCTTCTGATTCAACCGACATTATTCATTTGTATTCTTTATCGAAATTGCGATCTCATTCATAGTCAGTTACCTTAATACTTTTTAAAAAAGTACCCTGAAAAATAAAAGATATTGTGTAATGCTTTTGAATATTAGCTCCTTCTTCCCTTGAGCATCTATAACAGCTTCCAAGCATCTGAGCGTAGTTTGACAAATTCCTTCCTATTCCTGCATCAATTTTCCTCCATTCCTTGGTGATCTCTGTTCGTAGGTGGTTTCTCTTTGCTCAGAGTCGTATTCTAACTTTAGTTTTATTCCGAAGAGTTCAAGTGGTCTCGTTAGCTTAGTGATCATGGTTATGAGGCTGTAGGAGGTATGTCATGAGTTCGAGCCCTAGTGAAACTGAAAATAAATCCATCGTGCAGAGGGTCTGATGACGGAAAATTTGTCTAACTTAGTCCTCTCGTTGGCGTAGTGCAGGAGTGGCCAACCCGCGGCACGCGTGTCTCATTGTGGCACGGTAGAGGTGTAACGGTGGCACGTGAAGAACTTACTGAAAATTTTAATAGTTTTGAATTCGTAATAAATAATTATTTTCTACAATTTTATTGAAGTGGGGTTGTCATAGACAAAAAAAAAAAAAAAAAAAAAAAAAAAAAAACTGAAAATTTGGATCAAAATATGTTTGTGAATAAATGTTTTCTGCTAAGTAAAAATAAATATCACTCAAAACTATTCAGCTGATGTGCACCTATAATAACCTAATTTTGTGAGCATCTGCAAAAGCTAATCCTAATACAGATGACTAGGTAAAAAAATAGTAATTCAAAAGCTACATTAAATACTGAGCGTTTAATAATTATTTTGAATCAAACGATCCAAGTAACTCATTTTTATTTTATACCTAACCTAATGATTGAATTAAAAGACAATAAAACCTAAGAATCCTTAATAAATAGAGATTTCTCTTATCTATTATATTAGATTTAAATTTCTACTATACATAAACTTGCATTAAAAAATGTGGTATTTGCGTAAAAATCCCACAATAAGCCTAAAAGTAACATTTGTTTTACTTTTCCATATTTGTTTGCAGGAAAAGTTGAAAGTGGCACGCATAATTATTTTTTATCAAATAGTGGCACTCTTCCCAAAAAGGCTGGCCACCCCTGGAGTAGTGTATTAGTTTGGAAAGAGGGTGTCAAAACAGGTGTCATCCTCGTCACTTAATCATGGTTCAAAACTACGAGGTTTGTCACCAATAGCCCTCGGACAGCTTTATAGTGCGACGTATATATAACTGTACTTTAGCTAACTTCATGCCGAAAAACTTCAAGCTGTGTAAGAAGCACCTTTGAAGTACTATTCGTTTACCCGGGCACAAGCGATATATCGCCAAAGGTTGTCGCCAATCATAGGAAAAAATATCGAAAACGGTAACCTTTTCTCATTGTTCTCTATGTAGTCTTCAGCAGAAATATGATAAAATTAGTTGGAACCTACTGTAAGCAGCTATTATTTATTTATAATAAAGATGTTGGCACTACGTTAACTACGTCGGCTTTACGTTAAATATATGTATTTATCTAACACCATGTAAGTTTCATGGTAGATTCAGTAATTGAATTTACCACACATTTAATGAGGGCCACTTTACTTGCTACATTAATCATGAGATTTCGACTTTTTTTTTTGTAAATCTTCTATTCAAAAATTAATTTACAAGATATGAATTTCTTTGCTTTTATGTATACACATCTAAACCATTCTTAAAATAATTAAAATTGATAAATCTTTAATCTTCACAGTCAAACTAAATGTCTACAAATATTTTAATTATTGATATTTAGATTATTCTTTTTCTTTAACTCGAATTAAATTTCCTGTTTGATTTTCTTAAATGTATTGATCAAGATGTAACGAGTCTATCCACGTAAATATTTTGAATTTTTGAAACATGACAACGAATACCTTACATTCCGAAGTATGACGTGCACCTTTAATATAAAAAATTAGATCAAAATTTACGAATTCGCGTTAGACGCCGGTTATAAAAACGATAGCTTTAAAAAATAAGAAATGACGAGCATAAAAAATATTCATACGTGTATCTAAATATTGTTAATTTAAAAGAAATGACATATCCTATGAACTTTCATAATTGGATAATATGAAGAGTTTGTCACACTTGTCATCTGTTACAACTTCAAATACATTTTTGAATTCTATTCACTACTGTTAGTCTGATCCATTATCTCTAAATTTTTAGATATATTACATTTTTTTTTTCAAAAGTCTTTTTCGTTATGTCAGGTTTAATTTCATTCCATGCTTTTATTATTTCTGAAACACTATTCCTAGATTCCAAATGATAAGAACATGGCACACGTACATTTAAAGTTTTTTTGAAAAAAAAAAGGTGCGTGTTATATGACGAGAATATACCTAAAATTTATAAAAACTGCAGTTGAAAGTATAGATGCTCAAAAAAAGCTGGAATATACGATTATTAAATTTTTTGAAAAATGTCATTTTTAAATCAGGCTTTTATTTGTAATTTTTTCTATATTTTTTTCAGCTATATTACAAATTTTAAATATTTTCGAATTAGTCACAGGTCTATATGTTTTGCATGCCGGCTGAGTGGCGTGGTTGGCTTTCTGCATCTAAGGTCACGGGTTCGACCCTGGACCAAGTCAGGGGATTTTCCTGATGCAGAAAATCGACAGCTGTAATGCCGTATGATTATACGGCATGTAAGAGATACATAGAGTGTCTGCTTGGCTTGGTGCTCTCGACAAAATTAAAATCCTAGACAGGTTCGCGTCGTCAGAGCTCAGGTGCCTCCCTCTGGGGAGTAGTGAGTGAATATTAACGTCGTACTGTTCAGTTACATTAGGGCTTTTGGCGATGAACCTCATAATTTTGAACCATGATCAAGTGACGAGGACAACACCTCTCCTAACTACCACATACACCAACGTGAAAACGTTTGAACTCTCGACAGATTTAACGTGCATCGCTCCCCTACATGGTGGGTCTTGAGTGGTACTGAGCTTGAACTCGACATGCCTGCCATAATCCGATACCTGGACTACTTGGCTACCACGGCCACCCTCTGGGGAGGAAACTAGGCGGCAAAATTACTTGCGGCAATTGGTATCCGCCTATAGGGTGCCGCACTAAAAAGAGATACCAGCTTCCGGGGTATGATCGATCTGCAATGGTAAAACACCTATTCGCAGCCCATTAGAAATAAAAAAAAATATGTTTCGCATAAATTAAAAATGTAAAACAATATTCTGTGTTTCTATTCCCTTAAGAATTTTTTTACGAGAGACAGAGGTAATTCGTTTATCTAAAAAAAATTCTGTTATCCAACTTGCTTTTGAACTCAATTCTGGAGCATTGCCAATAAATGTTATTTGTGAAATATTAGAGCTACCGAAATTATTCTTCAATAAAAAGAGAATCTGACCTAAAAACAAGCGATTCTAACTGATTATACGCGCACTCATCCTCTTGTTTGCAGTTCAATGAAGCGATGTAGAACTGAGAAAATGGCTACTTTCCGCTATTTATAGCCGTGGCACTAAAGAGTAATTTAATAAGCCGTAAACGATGCACCGATCCTATCAATACTTTACGAGCATCAAATACACCCGGAGAAAAACTGACGATAAGGTTAAATTCAATAACATTTAGCAGGAAATGTTAGTGGCGTTGGCCATAGTTCATATAAATTGAGAACTCGGCCATTTTAAAAATGTCTCAATAAATGTGGCTATAAGTTTATTTCCTTATCCCGTTATAGGAGAACATAAATAATAATTGTGTGAGAAAAAATTATGTCTTTTGTTCCCTGTGCTAAATGGGATTTTTTGGACATCCTTCATAATCGTTAAAGATAATTTAAAGTATATCTTATGAGAAAACCCTATTTTTTTGTTATGGAACCTGTTTCGAATTCGGCAAAGTAATGTTAATCCTATAGAAATTCTACGTTTCTTCTTAAACTTAGAACAGTAAATGAATTTCAAAGATATAAAATGTAACTGAAAGAAAAAAAAATGAAGGTTTTCGTTGTATTTATTACATTTTATCTAAAATTTGTAAACATATTTTTGAATTTATTATTTGTTAAGGAATTGGAAACCAGAAAATGAGTAATTAAAATAAGCACATAAATATTTTTAAAAATCCGAAGGAGAATGCAACTATACAGAAAAATCTTCACTACATTGTGTTCCTTCGGATGTATTTTTTTGCATTCAAATAAGTAGCACACACAAAAAATTTTCAAGGGGAGGGGGAGGTCCATGGTCGGATGTCTCTCAACTCGTATCATACCTCAAGACAACACCAATTGATTCTTCTGATTTTGTCGATTTTGTTAACAATAAACAGTAAAAAAAATAGATTATTGAACTAATAATTAGCATTAACTAATAAAATAAACTGTTAATTACAAGTACTTAGTTAAATTTTACATTATATATATGTAGGATTATCATCAATCGAAAAAACCTCAAGGGTTTGGAGGGGAGGGTCCGGACACCTAGGACACCCCCCTTGTGTGCGCCACTGATACAAATCACTTGCTTCAATTTGAGAAGAAAAATAGAATTATACGAAAGGATTAAAAATTTTCTTCCCAGTGGGGCTGCGGATTGGTATTTACCACGGTAGACCTGGTACATTCCCCGGGAGCTGGTATCACTTTTTAGTGTGGTACCATATTGGTGGAATACCAATTGCTGCAAGTAATTTTGACCCCTAATTTCCTGCCCAGAGGGAGGCACATGAGCTCTGACAATGCGAAAAATGGAATTTAATTTTGCCGCAAGCACCCAAGCCAAAAAGGAACTCCAGGGATCTTTAACATGCCGTATAATCAAACGACATGGACGCTGACAATTTTCTTCGTCATGAAAATCCACCGACTCGGGCCGGGGTCAAGCCGGCAACCTTAGGCGTACAAGGCCAGTAACAAATGAACTCCGCCACCCAGCCGGCAGTGGGGTTAACATTGGTTTCACGAATTCAAAACGAACGGTCAACCAAACTTTTGAACTAATATCATGGCAACACAGAAAAGAAACTTAGGAAAAGAGGGAGAGAGAGAAGGAGAGAAAGAGAGTGAGAGAAGGAGAGTGAGAGAAGGTGAGAGAGAAAGATAAAGAAGGGAAAACAGTGAAGTGAGAGAGATTACATTCACATATTAATCTTCAATAATGGGCATTATTTTTTCACTTTTAGGCAAATTTGTTCACAATATATAGATTTTCAAAGGCGAAGAGTGTTAACAAGTATAAAATTAATACTTTTTTCAATTATTCTGTGGATTTTTCTACTTAAAATTCATCCGAAATCAATATTTGTTTTATATAACTGTTACGTGTTTTCCTGTGTCGATTTCTTGCATCAAACAGCTTTTTAGTGGAGGATTTATCTCCACTAAAACAAGCCAAAACAAATAAAGTCAATTAAACAATTAATATTTGAAATCGACCAGTCAATAAAGAAATAAGTTTATTAAAAAAATGGCATGAGAAGGAAAAGAAAGAGAGGAAGGAGTTTTTTAAAAATATAAATGTCATATAACTAGATTTAAAGGTAGTTATATTACTATGATATATATATATACTGTGATTTTTCGCTGAATAATAAAATTATTTGTTTCATATGTAAGAAAATAAATTCAATCTCACCTTTTTTTCAAATTTTAAAAATTAAAAAAATTAATAAAATTTTTAAAAATTTGAAAAGTGGTATTAATTTTTTTAAAAAAAATGTATGATTTAGCTGATTTGCATAAGCTTATACAAGATCCACTTATAAATATTTTTAAAATTTTCAAATGATTTGAATAGTTAAGTCTGAACATTTGCTTAAGCTGATGAATTTACAGATACATAATTTACCTATTTATTAGTTAATTCTTCAGTTATAAGCTTCTCTACTTTTAGAATCCAATACATATTAATATGATCTGCCTTTTAAATATTGTTACGTTGATCGGGGTTCGAGGATTTTATGCAAATCAGTCGCAAAGAACAAGACAGTTCTTTAAGAGGGATGAGAATTTATTGTCGAAAATCAGTCCTTGAAATACAGGATTCAGCAGCAAAATTCCAGAATAAATATCAAAAGAACTTCTCACCATTCAGACACAATATCAATGTCTACAATACAAGTAGGCTAGATTTTCACAAGCACCACTCGTCCTACTCCAGCCGAGCTAATCACTATTCTACTCTTCACGGTCAAGGCAAAACTACTAATCGCTAGTCAAAGCAATACTAACTAATCGCTGATCAAAACAAGACTAACTCATTTTCGGGGAGCATCTCTCTATTTATAGGTCTAGCGGATCTTTCGAGAAAGATCCGCTTGCGTCATAGGTCTTGAAATTACTGGATTTCTCCACAAATTTCCAGAAGTATCCAGAGGGTCCCAAACTCGCCAAAAATTGTCGCCAAGGTGGTCGCCAAGTCGCCATAATGATCCCCAACTTCGACCCCCAAAAATGATGCCAACTTGGCTCTATCGTCAAGATTTCGCCAAGTTCCCATTGAGAATCGCCATTATAACGTAAGGGACGGCGTTGCTTGCGAATGTTACAGTTTAAAAATAAAATGAATATAACATAGAGTAATATAAATGCATTACACATCCAAATACGAATTATTTAAACTATTTTATACAAAATTCGTAACAATATTTTTTTTGTCAAACTTTAACAGCACGTGTATTCTTTGACGGCTTTTTTCAAAAAAGTCTTTTTAAAAAAATAAATATAATAAGCAAACATAAAAGAAATATTCCTATCTTTCAAAGATATTTTAATAGAAAACATCTTTTACACTACTCCAGATGACAAAAAGCTGACTCTCATTCTTTTCCTTATTCTATTCTCATATTATTTACTGAAGAGGAAAGCTTTTTGTGCAAGACTTCTTCTATATTATTGAGTTTTAAGAGGTGTTTCATTGAAGAGGGTACATTAGTAGATGGATTCACATAAGTCAAGATGACAACTGGATTGTTAAGAGTCAGTCTATTTGGACACTTATTTTCAATTCAAGTATTTCTTTGACATCACAGTTATTCTCAAGAGTATTGTATTCCCTAATATATATATATATATATAACTCTTGAATAAATATATTTCTAATAAATATTTAAGGAATGTACATTCACAATGGTCTTCACAACAAATGAGTAGAGTTAAATTTAAAAAAGATATGACATGTGAAATTTCATAATTTAAATGTATAGCAAAACTTCCCTCTAGCTATTTTCGGCTTCAGTTTTATTGCTTGGTAGAATTTACATGATGTAATGACAATGGGACAATACAATACAGTAAAATATGATTAAATTCTTGTTTCATAGGCATTTACTACGAGTGTCATAAATGAATGCGTGAAGCCATTTGCGAAAGTTCTTTTTTATTTTTTATTGTATTAAAATTACTTAAATCACTTAAAATTACTTGAATTATACAGAACAAAATGGAAATAAAAGTTTCCATTCAAAAGCTTCTTTCATGTTATAAAAAATAACCTTTATCTGAACCGAACTAAAAAGAAAAAAAAAATATCCTGCCGTAAATGAACTGTAATGAAATGAGAAATATGTATTTTTTTATTCTGCGGTTACCACGAATTAGGTATTTGCAAAGTTTTTTTTAATGTTCTAATTTTTTTTATGTGAATAATCAAATAATAAATATGATTTTTGAATATTAATAGTCTTTAACATTTCCTCTTCTCAGAGAAATTCGAATGAAGACCATAATCTCCGATGATGAGTTATTTGAAAATTTTAATTTTGGTTTTCTTTGTTCTTCGTAATTATAGTGGCATCTCTACCTGAATTTTAAAGCTTGTGACGGATCTATACGCGGTTCTACTAATATCTTCTTTTCTCTTTAAAACAAAATATTCATTTCAACCAACTTTCATCGAGAAACCAAACGTGCTTTATGTAAATGAGGAATATTATATAAATTCGGTTTTCACAAGTTGACAAAAAGTGAAGTAGAGTGAAGTAAGAGGTTAAGTTAAGTTAAGTGAAGGAAAGGAAGGGAGCATGTGATCTGTTGACACGTTGTTTTTTGACAAGCTGAAGTTGATACGTTTGATGTGTGCAAGTAGGAGTGAACTTGAGAATTAGTAAAAGGATTGCAGAGTGTGGAACCTACGACACTGAACAAGCCAAAGATAGTGCTTGCAAGTTACAGTGTAGGATCCGCTACATTAAAGGTACAGGTACTATGATCTTAATTAAATAGAAGCTAGTTATTAGTGTGCGACGTAGTTGTAATTGAGCGCATTTAAGCTGTCTTAGATTCAGTTGAGGGTCTGTAATAGTATCCCCGTATTAGAATATCTCACCTCTGCACTCTACCATAGTTCATATACCTTAATTAGAAATGTATTGTGTCTGATCTATAATAAGAATTAATAAATCAGTTAGATTGAAAACATGTCTGTGGATTATTCTATTCCTCCTACACCTCTAGCCGGGTTTACAGGTAGACAAGAGGGCTCAGATGTAAGGGGTAACCAGAGGTTACCATAAGCTGATTTGAAATTTTGAACTATATTTATTGCTGTATAAAAAATGGAGACATTAAGCGGATTGGAAAAGGAACGAAGTACATTTTATGCATTATTAATAAATAAAAAAAAAAGTCTTAGGTTTGTGGAACTGACTGATATGGGAGAAATTGATATCGATACGTTGCAAAATTAGTCTACAAAGTTCAAATGAAAAGTAATTGCTTTAAAATCGTTATGTAATGAAACAAAAAATTAAATTTCTGATGATAGCAAATAATAAAAAAATGCTTAGAAACTAATGACAATGCGGTTATTAGGCCTGTGTCCATTCAGAATTTTTGTCTTCTATATCCACTGACAACTTTTTGCTTGACTTACGACGTTTTATAACACGGAGAAGATCCAACAATGGGGTAAGTGATTGAGTGATTTTGGGGTTTATTGGCGCAAGAACCGATTTCGGCTATACTGCGCCAAACATTTGTTTTAATATCTGTGATCTAGACGGGAAGAGAAAGAAAGAATGAATTGAATGACAAGAAAGAGGGTCGAAAATAGAGAAGGATCACTAGGGTACCCCGGGTTCGTGAAGCCCGTGTTTACCAAAGACAGTAAACCCCATGGGAAAAGGAAAAGATCACTAGGGCACCTCGGGATTGTGACACCCGTACTCACCTAAAGAAGGTGAGCCCCCTGAGGGGCCAACAATGGGGTAACTTTGTTGGAATCAATAATTTGCTGAAGAACATCGACTGGGAAAAGTTGGATTCCAAAACGAGTCTTTTGGTATACTGCTTAAGTTCAAATCTCCTACTACCCCAAGTGAGGAAATTTTGGGAAAAACTGATTGGAATCATGAAGAAAAAATTTAGGAAAATATTAGGAAATGTAAACTACAATATGCGACTAAAGTATTATAAATTGCAGATACAGTGGCGCGCGCAGGAAGTTTTCAAGGGGGGGGGGTCCAGGGTCGGAAGTCCACCATTCTCGTATCATACTCCAATACGCCACCCAACATATTCGTTTGATTTTGTCGATTTTCGGGAACAAAAAACAGCAAAAGGTTAATTATTCTATAATTAGCATTAATCAATACAATTAATAAAAATATTTAATTAAATTTTACGTACTATATACATAGGATTATAATCATTGAATAAAAAATCAAGGGCTTTTGGGGGGGGAGGTCCGGACCCGGTAACCCCCCCCCTTGTGTGCGTCACTGTTCAGACATTAAAACATGATTTGTATGAGATAGAAGATCTTCACAACCATTGATTCTTTCAATATTCTTTTAGAAAATGAAGGAAGTTGGTGTTTTAAATTTTGACATTTTGGATTTAAAGAAAATAAATAAATATGTATTACGTGAATCCAACGTGATATACGAGTACTATTTCGTGAAGAATATTTAGGACAACTGGAAGACATGAAAACAAAGAAAAGTGTTTATTTGCTGAAAGTAGGAGATATTGTCATTATATGGTTCAACTAGCATTACAGAATTAGTCGATCTTTAGGAAGAATTCTTTAAATATTTATCGGCAGAGATGGATATGGGCGAACTGGTGATTGGCAGATATTTATTTTAAGCATATCTAGTATGTTTTCATAAAACCACTGCAAAAGATCTTCCCATTGGAATTAGATAGTAGGAATGATGAAACTAATCACCCAAGAGATTGTTAGAGACCAATCCTTCACGACACCTAATCGTTTAATTAATACCGACCCAACAGAAACTGATTATCGGCTGGTGATTATCCGAATAGTATAAATGTTGAGAATTCCTCTTTGGTACAGGTCTAGCTGTTGCGTGGTATTTCACTAACACTGGAAACTCAAGATGGGGAGTGTGAAAAATAATTATCCCAAAAGGGAATTCAAGGAAACTATTCTACCGTAAATAAATTGAATTGAATTGAGAATTGTGAATTAATTTTATTCTTATGTTACGTTACTATGGTGATTAAGTTATCGTAAAGGTATTTTTTTAAAGTTCTGGGGTTTCATCTGTAAATAGTCAAGAAAAAAAAATATGATTTTTTTTTTTACATTAATAGTTTTTGCATATTTTAGAAGAATTCAACTGAAGAAGAAAGAAATGAATAGAAATAAAAAAAGAAATTCTACGGAAAACACAACCGTCAAGGATATCAGAAAAGTTTTAATATGAGTTTTTTTTTGTACAAATATTTATCAAAAGTAATAATAATTATAATAAATTGAAGAACAGTAAATTTATATATTTGATGTGTAAGTAGAGTGGTTTTTAAAAAAATTATGCATATACTCTTTTATGATTTTTGTAAAGGTATTTCGTACCTATACTTATGACCGCATTGAGGCCGTGGTAGCCTAGTAGTCAAGATCACGGACTCGTGGTTGGCGTGTCATGAGTTCGAGTCTCATTCCATGAAGAACCGCCATGCAATAGGGCCGATGCACGTTAAATATGTCGAGGCTCAAACGTCCTTCCGTTGGTGAGGTGTGGAAGGTGGGAGAGGGAGATGCAAATTCAGGTGTCTTCCTCGTCACTTTACCGGGGTTCAAAATTACGAGGTCCGTTGCCAATAGCCCTCGAGTATCTTCACAGTGCAATGTGTATCAAAGCAAGTTTCATGATCGCGATACTTAGAAAAATTAAAAATCCTGATTTTTAAAAACAATGCCACACATATGCATAAATTTTAATTTACATTTATGCACAACATACTTGCATTGCACTAGCATTAACATAATTATGAAGTTACATAAACTATAACAGCTAATATATAACTTGATGCTTCGTGCTCAGTAGCGTATAAAAGGTTTGTGATAAGGGATAGAGATTTGTTGGTCTGTAGACCAACAGAATTTTGATTTTTAGCATGAAAATTGACGTTTCGGCGTAACCATGATTGTTGTCTGTGTATGCCTCTGTTCGTATCAGTGATCAAAGTTGGGAATTTGGGTATTGTTGAAGTTGGAACTTTTTGGATTTGAATATTGATTCCACTAAAAACTATGTGAGAAATAATGGGTTTGGTGGGATCCGCAAAGCTTTTCTATGGTGGAGTGTGAAATTAAGAGAGATAAGTATACATACCAAGGCTGTCCTCTCATCCTTTAACCAACTTATTAAACTGTAAGTACCATAGCCGATATCCTCCAACCAATTCTAGTTCAATTCTTGGTTTTGCATCTCAATTTCTGGAAAGATCGCGTTGTGGATAACAAGATTGCTGTTTGTTAAACTGAACAGGCTCTCAATATTTCTCCACAGCGTTGTATAGAAGTTGAAAGAGTAAGTATCAGATCAGGTACTGACTTCATTGAAACAACAAGTATCTTTTGAAAATAAATTTTTAATTAGCTTTCTACGTCTATGTTCATTCAAATCAACCAAACAGTATTACCGTAAGTTTCAGACCCTATTAAAATTCTTAAATAAATTCAAATTTATTTTTTAAAATTAAAAAAAGTTAATTTTTAATGATCTTTAACCATCTAATCAACAATAATTCTGTGTTCATTTCGAATTAATCACATAAAAACATAAAAATGAGCCTTCAATTGAACTATAAAAAAGAAGAAAAAATCTTTAATAGTTCTGAAAAATGTGTAATTTCTTTGCGAAATATACGGATAAAATACGCTACCATCAAAGACATAACTATAAAATTTATTCCGAAAAATCAAAGCAGTTTGTTAAATATATTTAACAGGCACGTGACAAGCTTTAAAAGTATACTTACATACTAACAGAAAATGAAACAAAAACATTCCCACCAACCAAAAGAAACAAATGCCAGCATTTATAGTTTTCCGTGCAAGAGAACACACAAATACTATTTCTCCTAACATAAAACTCGATTTCGATAGAAACTGTTTGCAACCGAACAGAATAAAACTGCAAATATATTTCACGTCAAAAATTCTGTAAACCCGAAAGTCTCCGACAAAGTCGCGGATACGAGGTAAATATTTTCGAGCGAACTCTTCTCCGTTTCACCCTGAAAAACAATGGCCATCGTAAAAAACAAATATTTTCAGCCATTTCGCAGAGATCATTTATTTGTGCTGGAGGGAGGCGAAAAAAGGTTTAAGTCAGAATGTTTTTCTTTGTTCTATTTCTTCTAAAAATTCTTAAAGATACTTTAAACTAATGGTAAAGAACAAGACCTGAATTCAAAACAACATTTTCAAATAGAAGAATTCTATACTAAATATATTTCTAATAATATTTATTCTCATGTCTTATTATTGCATTTTAAATCAATCTTTTTTAATCATATAATGTGTTTCCATTTTATTTCCTATATAGCACCAAATATTATTGAAATTGAATATATTAACGTTGCAAACTGAGTATTTATTGAATATTCCTGTTAAAATATCGTTTGGCAAATTAATTTCATATTTTTAAAATAAATCATTTGATTGCGGAATTTTATATTTGTTTATACGAATCGTTTGCTGTAACTGTTTCTGTAACTATATTGTAGAATAATATTTCGAAAAAATAATAATTCTATGTACCGCTCGAATTTTGTTTTGAAGTTTATAATATGGTTGTGTCTAACACACACATTTCTTTATTGCTGTAGTAATCGTGTAATAAAAGATATGTTGTGACATTTATTTTGTAATGAAGTCCAGGGAATATTGAGAATAATTTTTGAATTTTACGGGCTAATATTATAAATAGAGCTTTGCGTTATATAATTACGCAAATTAAAATGAAGATTGTGATATTTATCTACATGAAAATGTTCCATTTTTCTATCACTAAAGGAAGATATCCCAAAAAGAAAAAGTAATTAAATTATTTTATATATTATATGAGATTGTAAAAGATAATATGTATATTGTTGGCTATGCGTTATGATATCCTTAATTTATTATACGCTACAATAATATTAATTATTATTTTTTAATATTTCAAAAACATATATTCTATTTGCACTATCATATAAATCATTATAAGAGATTGGAAAATGAGTGTTATTAATCTTACAGAATATAAAAACTATATAGAATATTAACTCTGAAATTTTAAAAGTATAAAGTGTTTGAATATGTGAAAGGAAATTTGTAAGTTTTCAGAAAATAAGAAAAACTGAAATGTTTGTAATAATATATTTTCTACAATTTTGTAATTTTTACACAGAGGAAAATCTTTTTTCACTTCTCATGGCATGATTATAATTTTGAAGCATTGTTTATATTTAAATATTTCTTAATTTCAAGTTACAAAGTTTTTCTTTTCTATTGACTTCTGCATAGATACTTCATAAAAAGTATTTTTAAAGTTATATATTTTCTGTTAGAAATAAATGACAAACTGTTCTTATTTGGCAACAACACGAAAAATTCTTTGTAATTTTTGATATATGGGTTGAATATTCCAAACCCTTTTACAAATGATTTATAAGAAAAAAAAATAACCTTTAAAAATTTTCTGAATTCTCGGAGTTATAGAATTTAAATGAGTAATTATCGTATATGTTTAAAATAATTTAAGTATACTGATTATAGAATGCAACAAATAATGATGAAAATTATATGAAGTAGACTTTTTCAAGTTTGGAAATTTTGATTACAGAGCAGATTTTAAACAGATATGCACTTAAAGTTTCACTTACTACAATCAACAAGAAACAATTCTAGACGTGGCTTAAAAATTTTAATACTTATAAATTATCTCTTACATTTTACGTTTATGGAAAAATTAATAACAAAAATGCAAAATTTTAAATGCGTTTTAGTAGTGAAAATGACATTCAAATGAATTTTTCGGCATAAGTGCCTATTTCTGCTATTTTTTCTTTAAAAATAATTTATATCTGCATTTTAAATCATAGGGGGAAAAAAGAAAAACATTCAAATTTTATATAAAATTAAAATTTAGAGTGTTTATCTAAAATACCTGTAGACCACGCCGACGTGCGTGGATACTTTAAGCATGTGTGTGTGTTATAAAGATTAATATTTCCCCCCACATTTTTTCATTCTTTCCCCCTCGCTGTTTCCTTAATTGTAGTTAAAAGCTATAAATATGTGATTTATATAAGCAATGAAGTACTGCTTCTTGCAAATTATCTTATTTTTATCGAATTTTACGCCACATTATTATTATATTTTAAATTTACAAATGATGGTATGTGTGTATTACATTTAGGTGGCAAAATATTTTTATTGATAAGGAACAATTTTTTTATTGTTTTATTTAAACTTGATAGTTAAAATGAATAACTAAACCATTAAAATGACTGATCAGAAGAAACTGCTTTGAAAGGTATCTCTCCACACACTTGACTCATAATCTCACTTAGTTAACTTGATGTGTGTGTGCTGTTCCAAACATTCACAAATAACTTATTCATTGATTCTTTAAAAATTATATTAAGAAACAGTTAAAAAATTGCATTTATATTGCATATAATTGTTTTATAGTTTATAATACAAAACTTCCCTTGGAAATATATAATTAATTATTGGAATATGAAGATATGCCCACAATATTTAAATATTGATATAAGACTCAAAGCAGTGAAACACATGTTTCTGAAATAATTTATCAGATATTATCTAATACATTACACGTGACTTATTATCCTTGATAGTTCAATGAATCTTAAAAATAGTATAATACATTAAATTTCTAATCATCTGCTTACATACATCAAATTCGGTTATCTCTTGCATGAACAGAAGCAAGTTTTAACTTATGCAGTTACTGATGCAATAATTCTGTTGTAGGAAATCAATTTTATGCTCATTAGAACATAATTACTGGATGAAATAATTACTTCATGCTTAAAATAACGGGTGATTAGTTATACCGCTTTTGAGAATCTTTTAGCTTATCTGTAAACAATCTTTGGTAAATTAATCAACAAGCTGCCTTTTAGCGTATTGGTTTATATAGATTGAATTTTCAAGATTATTCCAACGAATGTAACAGAAAATTATTTTCTTAAATTTGAATGAATTTTAAATGAAAATATATAATAAAGTTATATTTTCCATAGTTTGTTTGATCATTAGAAATAGAGTTGTGAAAAACAGAAAAAAGTAATGCTTAAAACAGAAACAATTTTAATAAATAAAAATAACAGCAGCAACATTGTAGAGGAACTTATTTAACTTTAATCAAACAAAAAAATCACAAATGTATAATATAGTTTCACATAAAGTTTTTTGTATTTAACTTGATATATAAAGTTTCAATCAAAAATAAAGATTTATTTAAAGATATTGAAACAATGTCAAAAAGAGTAACAAAAACTGTAAATAAATATACGATTTCTTCACACTGGTATAAATTTCATGTTTTAAATTTTAATGTAATTTAATAAAAAAATTTGCAAGGAAAAATGACTCTGTCTGTCTAAAAGCTTGTTTTACTTTGAAATCTATTTGTAGGAGGGGAGGGGGGGGGGAAGCAGCACAAAGTTTTCAAGCAAGGCCTAAAGTTTAAAAAAATAAAAAAATGTTTTTGATCATAAAATTTTACTGTTCAATATATTGCATAATTTAGCATATACCTTGAAGAAAAAAATTCTTCATGAAATCACATCGGAATCTTCAAAATTTATTTCGTTACAAAAATTAATTATTATTTTTTCTTTTTTGCATATTCATAAACTACAAATCGAATTAATTCAAAATAAAAATAAAGCTGTTTAAAAATACAATTTATCAATACAAATGTATGTTTCTTTTCTTTGCTGCATATTAGTTGATATCCGAAGAAAAAATTTAGTTCCTATTGCTCTATATTCTTATTAAATAAATAAAATTCGAGGTGAAGATCGTTTTGGATTAATGTTAGGTCTTTAATGAGTTTTTGAAATTTGTTTTTCAGATTTGAGAAAGAGTAAACGACATAATCACTGTATATGAAAACGAAATTTTCGATACGTGAAGAATAAGTATAATGTACTAATTGTAACTATTTAAAAATGAAACTAAAGAACCGTGAACACACACACACATATGCCCCCCCCCCCACATACACAGATGATGAGGTTGGTAGTCGGCAACTATATGGTACCCGACTTTAAGATTGCGAACCAAGACATTTAATTTTTCTTAGCAAAGCTTTGCAAAGAACAGTATTAGACACCAAGGGGCTGTATTATTAGAAAAATACGCCAATCGAAGGAAAATGAAAGATAAGTTTTTCTCATTGGTATACCATACTTTTAAAAAATTAAATTCAATATTGATGAATGCAGACGGGAAATAGATATGAAAAGTGTTTAGCTGATGAGCTGATTTAAACTTTAAAAAAACCCAAACTTTAAAAAAAAAATCTTCCAAAAGGGAGTCTAAGCTAAGGAATTATTAACTAATCAAGTTTAGAATGTGCCAGGCATTGTTTAGACAGGACTGCGGTGCATTTTACCGTAACTCCATCTACAATTTTCTCCGATCCTCTGTGTTTGTAGTAAACAATTTAATTGAACTCTCATATTAAATATTTCAAGGAAAAGCTTAATAGATTATTTATGGATAAAGTTAAAGTTGCCTTACTGATATCAGTAACAGAAAATACAATGAGCAGAAAATATTGAATCAAAAAGAAGGTCGCCAAGTAAGACTTGATGACTGAACACCAATAAAAGAATCAGAATTTAAGTACTTCGAAATTAGACTGGGAGCCCTTAAACTATTCCTATTCCTCCCATTCACTCCACTTTCCCACTGAGATTCTCCAAATGGAAGAAGACCCCCTTTTACCACCCTAAACTTTACGAGGAATACACACAACGCCCTATCCATATAAAATAAAATTTGCCGCCCGTATAAAAACGCCGCAAAAGCGTTCTCGCCGTTTTGAACCGTCACTCACAATTTTTATTCGCACTTTCGCGGCTATAAAATAAAAATATATTCTCGGGACGGTTTTTACACCCCCTCCCCCTTCTGATAAATGTTCTCGATTTCCGTCTCTCCCACCCCCTTCAGACAAGTAAATATAGCTTATTTATCCCCGCATTCCGCAGTGGGGATTGCCTAGACAAGCACTGGCAAACGCCCGCCTGTCGTAATGCTTTTTCTCACAGGCAGCCGTATAAATATAGAGAGCCAGATAGGCGATATAGAGACGTATATATATATTTATTTTTATATTGAAGAGATATAGGCGAAATGTCACGGCTGGGCTGTAGGAGGAGGGTCGGAATGCGAGAAAAGTCGATTTTTAGAGCATTGTGGAAATTTCAATTTTCAATGAAGGCAGGCGCCGTTTTTCGATGTCGCCCGCTTTCCCTTGGTCGGGTTTTATGAGTTTTTATTTATTCCCCTAGAGAGATTTTGGACCACTTGCCAGCGATTAAATTGGGCCTCCTTCTTTCGGCGGGGGCGTTCCAGCAGCCGCGAATTGGTATTTCGAACGCCAATGGGAATTACGCGAGAGGGAAACGGTTTCCAAGTTACTTCAGAGGTCTAATGGGCTTTATTTGAGTTTCTAATAGCAAATGGGAATTCTTATGCCCATTCTCTTCCGGTTAGTCAGCTGTAATAATATTTAATTAAATTTCTTTGATCTTAAGTGTATAAGTTTGATATTAAGTTTGTGGAACAATGTTTTACTTCTTGCAACAGCTAAGGAGGAATCAATATGTAAGTATTTAATTTAAGTGCTACAATATAATTATAATTCTACGAAGATAAAAATTGCTATTGTGAAGGGCTTAATTGGTAGGCATTTAGAATTCTGAAAGTCTATGGGGGTATCATGTATAAACTAAAAATATCTGAATTCCATTTATCAATTAGAATTGCATGGGAAATGTTTTCTTTAATGATCTGAATTACCGCAGACTCCCTAGTTTATATAATTAATTTTTCTTTCAGTATATATTCCCTTCTTACTTGAGAATGCTATATTTCTCAATTTACAATAACTAGTTTCTTAAAAATAGGGTTAAATAAGTCTTAAATAAGATATATTGCGATATTGTGTCATGTTTATGGGTTATTGTTTAAGCAAGTGATTGTCGTTTTATTAGCATAGATAGGCTTGCGTTCATTATTATAAATTTTAAAAAAAAATCCATTTTGAGAAGATTAATATTTTTGAGTTAAATGAAAACGTTCGTTATATATAAGTAGATTTTTTTATTTGCTTTTCGTGAAATATCAAATGTTTCTATTGCAACATTTTTCTAAAGTAATTTTACTGACATTTATTATTGTATAGACCCTCACATATTCTAGCATTATATGAAACTAATGCCTGTCTTTACAAAAAACAATTGTAAAAAAAACTTAAATTTCAAGGGGAAAAAGAGAGAGAGAGAAATCAGAATATGATATTTTTTTCTACATTAGAGGAAAAAAAGTAAGGTTCAATTGCTGGAGGAATTTGAATTTCTGTAATGTAATAAATAGAACTGTTAACTAATAACTGTTCACACACAATTTCAAAAAATTATTCCCCTTCGAATAACTCTCATTTACCAGTATTCACAGGGGGGGGGGGATCTATAATCACTTCTTGTGAACTAACTTTATTATGAAAAACCACTGCTGTTTCTAGTAGAAAAGTACTGTTAATCAACGTATTTAATACTATAAGATACTTTGGAAGGCATAAAATTAACATTACTGTATATGTAGAACTATCTCTGAGTATTTAACCTTTAATCTTTAAAATACATTTTCTGTCCCAGAAGTGGATTGTTATACACTCATAAAATGAGTAAATGATGTGTATATATATGTGTTTGTTTGCATATATATTTTTCATTTGGGTCACAAAGCTTTTCTTTTATGCAGAATTAAAAATCATGGCTTGTTTTGTTAATATGCTTTGATATAAATTTTACACATGCCTAAAAATTACTTATTTATATTCTGTAGCTCACTTAAGTAAATATTTTGGCTCGGTGCAACTATGACGTAAAACAAACTGAAAATAAAGCAGAATTATTAATATTATTTTATTGCATTTATAACCTAAATTATTTTTTTTACTAAGTTTTTCGCATTCAATTAAGTTATAAATCATTATTTCTCCCTTTTTTTTTTATTAGAACTTTTTTAATAGGCTGTTGATACGATTAAAGAATCGATAGAACCAAGAGTAGAACCGATTTCAGATGGAATTCACTCCAAGAGTTATTTTCGTGAGACTTGGCTCATAAACAGGTATTTCTTATCAGTATATTATTCTTTTAGATGATTTTGATTATATCGCTATGTGTTCCCCTTCTCTTTAATGATTTTATTAACCATAACTTTTATTATTTAAAGTAAATATTTAATTTAGCCAAGATTAGAGTTCGAATACTAAAGCAAAATAATACTTGAAGTTTAATTTTAGATTTTGTTAAATCGTGCTAATCACAATTTTGCTTTTTTCATTGGTTTAAAGTTTAATATTAAGGGGTTTTTATAAGTTTAACTTTCCAATTTTGAAAAAAAAACAGAGTTATTAGTTTAATTAGTCGAATGTAAATTGTAATAAAATTTTCTCCCTTTTATAATCCATTTCTATAGTGCAATCCTTATATACTCTCTTAATTCCATTCATAATTTATTTGTATTTATTTGTATTTTTGCTGATTTAATATTCTGATCACGTGAATGTTAATTAATGTCGCACTTTGAAGCTACTCTTGGAAAAAGGTTACGTAATTTTTTGAACTGCTGTCATGTGACGAGTATGACACTTAAACTGGTATTCCACTCTCTAAATTTTAACAACTTCCCACGTGAGTACTTTGAACCTCGAAAGATTTCGTACCTTTTACAGGTAGATTCAGTAACACTAAGACTCGAAACAGGGATGCCACAACGCCAACCACGAGTTCGCGACAATTACTACTCGCAGTGGCGTAACAGAAAATAATAGCCCCCCCCCTCCTGAAAAGTCAGGTTTGGCGCCCCAAACTAGATCTTATAAAGAACTGAAAAACCATAAAAATAACATAGGTTTTGTACTTCCTAGAATCCTGGCCCCCCACGATGTGAGGGTGTACGTTACGCCACTGACTATTCGACTATTGCAACCACCTTCCTGAATTGAAGGACAAATTTTAGGATAAAATAATAATAATGAATAAGCTTGTACTATTCCTAATTCATGTGTTTAAAAGTTTTTAATCAAGAATTTAAAACATGAACACAATGACAACACTATAACCACTAAAATATACTAATTACCTTTTTCATTTAAATAGTTTATTATTCTCCAATAATAACTTATTTTTAAAGTTTTATTTATTGAGTTAAATTTTAATAATCCTATAGCCAATAGCGCGCTCACAAATTTTTCAAGGGGAGTGGAGTCCAAGGTTGAAAGTTCACCAATCTCGTATCATACCTCAATACGACGCCCAAGGTTTTCTTTTGATTTTGTCAATTTGGGAACAAAACACAGTAAAACTTAAAATATTGAGTTAATAATAAGCATTAATTAATAAAATAAATTGTTAATTACAAATATTTAATATTAAACTTTACGTTTTATGTATAAAGAGGATTATCCTCAATCCAAAAAAATTCAAGGGCTATGGGAGGGGGTGTCCGGACCCGAGGCTCTTACCCCCTTTGTGCATGCCACTGCCTATAGCAATACATTAAAAATTTTTTTGAAATGTTGTCATATTTATTTCAGTGCGGTTAATTTGTTTCTTAAAATTATTGTTAAAAATTTGGTATTCATATTGATGTAACAAACATTCTTATTACTATAACATATTTTAACTTCTCTCATTTGTTTGCTTTAATATTAATTAGTAATTATTTTGATACTCCCTTTGTTTAAAATACAGCTTATATCCATTACGTAACAAAAACCATTCGAATAAACCAAAGTTGAATAAAATGGCAATTATGCTACGATCCCGAGAGTCGCGAAAGTGATGAAAAAAGTATAAATAAACTTCGAAGGCGGGGTTTACAGTAGTCAGAAATCCTACTGCCTGTCGCCAAGTAACATACGAGACCGAAATGTGACATATGTAATGTCGAATAACCCCGCCAGTCATTACAAATGGCATTCGACGGGCGACTCTAAATTTTTAGAGGTATTACTTCTCCCGCCTAAAAATGGCGTCGCAGCAGAGGATTATGGGAGTTTTCGTTTATTCGATAAATTCTCTTTTCTAGAGTCCGGAAGTAAACAAATGGTTGGCCAGAAAATCCCTAGTTCGCAGCACGTGTTCGATTGAGGGTTATTTTTAAGAATTATTTATTTTTTTTCCTGTCGGTGATGGGAAAAAATTTGGAAGATAATGTTTTATTTATTCACGTTAGGTGTTCCAAAGTAATGCGGGGAATTTTTCTTCGTATTATAACGTTAAAGCACTTTTTGTAAGGAACTTAATCGAAGAGATTGAATGCTAATGATGAAGTATTCGAGATAAGTATTGGGATTTGCATTACAAGAGACGTGAGGGGTTAGGAAAAAAAAAAAGATATGGCTATAGCATTGTGTCTTGATTATGATGTTAAGTCTGCTTTTTGACTTCGAAGCTAAGAAATGTTTTTGTAGTACCCTTTAAACTTCTAAAGAATTACACTAATCTATATTTTTGACATTTTTATATAAATATATTAATCACATTTCATGCCCTTTTTTATATATTGAATGGTTTTTAAAAACTATATAATTTTTATCTGACATGCTTTCAAGCTTTATTTATTTTCCTATTACGTATTTGCTTAGTACATTATTTTTATTTATTGTATACAAATATATGTTTCTTTTTTCAGTTTTTATTGAATATTTTAATGATGAAAATAATTTTTCAAAGGATTTATTTCTTTCCAAAGACGAATCTTTGTATAAGTTTTAAGTAAAAAATAATCTTAAACAAATTTTGAGGTTTTATAAAAGTTGTTTATAATTATTTTTTAAATGTGTTTTCTCTTTACATGATGTACATGCTACTACTGTTTGAAATTTTATTTTTGTTAGCAAGAAAACTCAATGAAGAATAATTTTGAGTGACATATTTTATACTTCTTTATGTACTTAGAGGAATTTCGATTCTTATTTGTAATGAATGCAAAATTATACATCATTACGTGTAGTCTTTACAAGTTGATTGAATTCCTTACGAGGAAGATGGTGATGAAAAATTTTACTCTTAATAGAAGAAAGCCTTAATATTTACAACACTGGTGGAGCTAGTCTTGAGTGGGTCATATATCGAAGATTCCTTAGGCACCCTCTTTTGGGCCGCTTAATATTTTACGATTTTTTGCTTACACGTGTTGGGGTCCCGTATCAATGATATGGCTAATACGATGGTAGCTACGCCTCTAATCTACAATAATAAACATTTAAAATAAGAAATTTTCGAATGAATAACATACAAATTGGGATATATAGTAATGAGATCGAATGCAGAATGACGAGAATTACTACTATTGAATTTTCTACAAGTATATTTTATTTGCCTCGAAAGTGCTTCTAACTAGTTTCCCAAACCCAAACATTGATAATATATTCAAAGTGGGTTTTTTTTAGATAACAAATTGTTCTGTATACATCACTAATAACCTCTATTGCAAAGTGAATACAACCAAATAATTTATAATGATTTATTCAATGCAGTTTTTGTTTTGTACATCTTTATGACAAAACAGTTTCTAAGAGTACTAATATTTATCTGCTTATGTGTTTGTGTGTAAACACATTTAAAAGAAGACATGGGTCAACCGAGCCAGGTCCAGGGCCTCAGTTACAATGAGGACCATGTCTCGTTCGTGACTCAGCCTTAATAAGATCATGGCTCGAATAATTTTAACGGTCAATGTTATCTCCGGATGTATTCTCTGAAAAACTGGGAATTTCGGATGATATGCAAACTGGCTACTTGAGACGACCGTCGTTCATGTATAGGCCTAGGCCTACCACCATACACATTAATCAAACAGACAAATGGCGGCAATTAGTCGAACCGGTTTCTGCTATTGAATCATACACATTTATTTACTTCGGTTATTGCTTGTATGTGTATTTGATAACGCATTCTATGTACTGTCTATTTTACGGGTCATAGGTGGGGAATACATTTGTGTAGGTGTCCTGGACTTGCTTAGAGACCCAAGGCCTCAAGAAGTCTTTAGATGTCCCTGGTAGGATGCTTAATAATATTTTACTTCAAAACAGGGGGTAGACAACTTTTTTGTAACTTGTATTATGCGCGATCAATCAATGGGAAAATATTGCTTTATTTTATAATTAAAATATAATACACATTGTGAAGCTAAGAATAAAATCTTTCTTAAATCTAGTTTATAGCACTAAAATTTAAAATTTTACGTGTTGCAAGTTTTCTACAAATTTGTTTTGCTATTTTGCTATTAATTCATTATTTTCGACGATTAATTTTTAAAAATCATTTATGTTTAAAAAAAAATTTTTTATATGCAAAAACATTTTTTACAAAGCTAATGCAGACGGTTACATTGTAAGACTGCATTCCTTTATATTTAATTCCATAAACTGGTAGCAAGGTATGTACATATGACCATAAAAGGTCGATGAATTTTCTATGATGAATAATAAAGAAACTGCATTTTCTGTGTGTATATAATTTAACTAAAGAAATAATGCGAAATTTCTATATAATAAATAAGGATTGATTACGTAATTACTTAATTCTAATAAGCCATTGGATACAGAAATATTAATAAAGCTACAAAATTAAGAATGATTCAAATTGATGAGAATGAAAAAGATCTTCTGAAAACTTTTCAAAACCTTTGGTTTTACAATTTGTACTATACATATTCGAAAAGCGAAATATATTGAATTCAATATTTGATCGCAAATAAAATTTGCCTAAAAAGTCAATAATCTTAAATTAATAATAAATATATTTTGGAAAAGAAATTTTTAATAACGGTTTTTCCAAATGCTTATTTGTTAGGAATTCTGATTAATCAAAAATACAAAATACCATTTAATTTGTAAATTATATTTGTTTTAATTATGTTCTTTAAGCTTTTGTAAATGTAAATTGGTACACAAAGGACAGAAAACGAGCGTAAAAAGTTACCAGTGAAAGGAGTAGAATTAATTTAAAAAAAAAGTGGAACTGTTTAATTTTTTTTGCTTCCGTTGTTCACAAAAGAAAGATTCAAAAACACCTGAAAACAGGAATAGAAATGAGGAGCGAGAGATCTATTAAGGCTTAAAAGAAACAACAAGTTTATTTGCTTTTTAAAGAAATGTGCTTTTATATTTTAATTCTACAGTAATTTTTTAAAACCTCTTTTTAGTATTCAGTCAAAGTCAATGAGTAATAGGTTATTTATTTCTTAAAATAATCCCCCTCCCTCCAAAAAAGATAACTAATAGTGAACCAAGTGGACACTAGAAATACAACATGGAACAATAATACTCCGAACTGTAGGAAGTTCGCGTGCCAATACTTGATTCTATATAGTGTCGTGGGAGGTGTTCCCAAGAAACAAATTGCTCGTGAGCTTCGCTTTCAGCCATCACTCTGCGCGAAGTTGACAGTTTGGGGCACCACCTTTATGTTTCAATCTCATACCTACGTGATACGGTAGCGCCCATTAAAATGCCATGAGCCTCACTAATGGACTTCCACAACAATCATACATCAAAATGCGGACACGTGACCCACCAATGGTCGCGTGAGAGCCAATAATTATCACTTTTGACTCCAATGCAATTGAGACACGACACTTCGAAGAAATGGTAAAGTAACTTTTTTTCCTAACTTCTCCACTCCTGCCTCACACGAATAACGGAAAAAGAAAAGAAAATCCACAAATTTTTTTTTGTTTCGTAGAATAAAGGTGAAGGATGGTTGAAGTAAAAGCTGAGCGACCTTACTCTCGTAGGGTATTTTGGTATCGGTTTTTAGAATCAAAATTGTTTTATTTAAAACTAGCTCTTTATTTATGCACGTTGTTGTTTAAACATATAAAAAAATCCATGTGTTGATTGGTTTATATGTTTCTTGAATGTTGAAAAAAAATGTATAAAATCTGTTGTGATGTTGGAGTGACATACAAGAAATATTACACCGAAGACAAATAGTAAAAAGAGTTAGAATATGTTATAGAAAAAAGAGGTATGAGAGGTATTGTGAAATATATATGGCGTTATGAAACTAATGATTCATTTGTTATAATAGATGGAGAGAAATATAGAGTTGTAATTGTTTTGTGCAATTAAGTTTTATTTTAATAATTTGTAAGTAGTAACGCATATTTTTGTGTATTAACCGAAAATTTCTTGGAACTTTCTGAAAGTTATAGGGGTTGAAGATAGAGATTCAATGTTCTCTAAAAAAACGTAGTTTAGATTTAAAAAAATCCAATCATTAAATTAAGAAAAAAAATTTGATACTAATAACATTTAATAAAACACATTTAATACTAATATTCTTTTGATCCATTCTAAAAATGTAAAGATATATGTGAATGGGAAAAATTTCAAACCAAAAAAAATGAAAGAAGTTTCTTCATTCAATTTCATTTGACCGCTTAAATATTTTTTAATTATTTCCTACATATTAGGTTGGTGCGTCAGATTTTCTTTACATGTGAACGTTTGTCTCTCTGTCTCTCAGCTTTAGTTTTTAGTATAACCTCGTATATAATCGTATTGTCCATAGTCAGAGTCACATTTCAACAAAGATTTTCTCAAAAGTGTTCCATTTTGTTATTTGTTTTGAATTTCGTAACGACGTGAGTACAACTGATATTCGTGTAATTTTTTATGTGAGTATAAACTTGATAATAAGCAAAAGCAACACTCAGTATAAACCAGGCGTTGGGGGGGGGGGAATACTGTTAACTATCGAAAAGTACAGGGTTGGTTTGAAAAACTTCGGTCCGTGATTGTTCCCTACAAAATGAACCTCGTGGAAGACACAAAATATCTGTGAAAAATGATGCTTTAAAAGCATTTGTGGAAACGGATTCAACTGATCTATTATACTGCCAGTACATTGATGAAATGCTCGAAAAATTAAAAATTAACCGCCCATCACTTGTTAATCGGCAGCATTCGTCGCTCAAAATAAATTGCAATTAAACGAATTAAAATATGAAGCTTTGCAACACCCAGCTTACTTACTGAATCTTTCATCAACTGACATTTTCACCTTTTTAAACATTTAGAACAGTTTTTACGAGATAAATAGTATGAAAATATGAAGACAGTTTGTAGAATTCCATATATGAGTTTATTGATTCTAAAAATCAAAATTTCTTTAAGAAGGCATCTATGCATTAAAATCTCGTCGGGAAAGTTGTATTGGAGCAAATGGAACCTATTTTGTTTAAAAATAATCTACTTTTAAAAATATATATATTCATTTGAAAATCTGTCATTTCATATCCAATTTATTTATAACCAATAGTTTTCTCTTATTCTGAATTATTAAGTCCAGGAGTGTGCGCAGTAGAGAAGTTTTTACTTTCTAGAAATCCCTCTCCTTAAAGAAGAACCAATTTTGTTTCTTTTATTATTCGTGAGATATAATGGTTAAGAATAGGCGCTCTTTCAGAATATATATATATATATATATATATTTCAAGTTCATAATCCTTAAGTGCGAATAGAATTGTCACACTTTATTTCACTCCAAATGGTTTTTCAAGGCGGAAAGAGCCTCGAAGGCGGAGAAAAACCTTTCTTTGGCCCTCACAAAAGGTGATAATTTTACGTCTTTTTTGTAACACCCCGGGAGATGGTTTCACATCAAGAATAAATTAAGCTTATGAAGAGGGTGGTGATTCAGTCCTGCAAACGGAAACTAAGATTTTCGAGGAGGTATTTGGTTTCGATATATGGAATTAGAAAAAGAAGGCGAACTTTTATTTTTTTGCAAATTGTCTGTTCTTTTGACAGGAGGGGAATTGTTCTAATTCTTCGGTCTTTTCTTAAGAGTTATCACGAGATGGACTCCCTTTCTTTGTAAAAATAAAAACCATTTATCACAGTATTTCCGTTTCAACCGGGCACATTGCGCCTTTTCTTTTCAGTTCTTTAGAATTCGTTTTCGAGATGCATTTATATGATTTTTTTTTTCTCCTAGTGTTTATGTTATTCATTTTAAATCATTTACTACGATAATTTATGGAAATTATAGTTGATAAATGATTATTTTATTTTCATAGATTTATTTTCTAGTTATGGCTAAGAATTATTTTAGATCTTTTTTGAAATTTGATATTTTTTAGAGCATTATTTTATTATGGTAGGAATTTTCCTACATCTGAACTAGAACTATAAACTGAAATTGGTAATGATACTTATACTTGATGTTGCCTTTTTAGATCCTGTTTTTTGCAATGTATTTTAAAAGTTATTGAAATAATAGATTGAAACTCTTTTTTGAATCAAAAATTGAAGTAAATTTCAATAATAAACATTAATTTAAGAACCTTATAGTTAAACTACTTTTATAAAATGCCTAAATATCTTCAGTAAATATTAAAAAAAGATTTCTCATTTTTTTTTTGAATTTTTCGACTTATTATTTAATTAAATGATTCTTATCTTTCATTGAAAAATGTTAAAAAAAAGCATGAAAACGTAAGAATATTTTAATTCAGTTAACTGGAAAAACTGTTTACTACCCTCAAAATTGAAAGAGATGAAAAGAGTATTTAACAAACTTTACGAAATATTTAAGCTATAGGAAAAATTAAGTTATGGATGGAGTTAGATTTCTCCAGTTCACACACACACACACACACACACACACACACACACACACACACACACACACACACACACACACACACACACACACACACACACACACACACACGCGCCACGCTCTCTTTTATGATCTTACAAATTCTTTTTATTCAATATCCAGATTGTCAAGAATTTTACAATGCCTCCTCGTGTCCTTTTCTACAGTATTTTTCATTTAGGAATATTTATATTTAATATCATTCGCTATCTATAGTTCCGTGATGATTTTTTAGTATTTAATAAACTATTATTTCAATTTACATTACGTCAAATTTAATGTAAAATCTATTCTTTTGTAATTAATTCTTATTCTAATATTCTAATTTTTTTCCAGTACGCATTAGAACAATTTTCAAACTTATATTTGATCCATATCAATAAATCATTTTTAAATAAAAGCAATAGAAGTTGACTATTCGGAACCTATACCATGTAATACTTTTCAAATATTAGTACTATAATAATAAAGATTTAATACAAGTTTCAAATTATTTAAAATATAATTCCACAAAAATTTTTTTTACATGTCCATCCTAAATAAAAAAAAGGGGGGGGGAGAGCTAGGCAATTGATCTTTTCTCTCTGTCTTCTTGTGAGAACTTATTTATGTCTAGAAAACTAACTCTTGAGCAAAAGTTTTTCTCTCTGTATACTTAATTAGCTGATAAACAGTTTGAAAATACTAAAAAAAGCAGATATGTCAGCAAAGGTTAGATGAAATAAACAAATCAGAAATCTATTTATAATACTAACTGTAATTGAGTAACATTTAAAACTATTGGAAAAATGCGTAACATTTAGAATCCTTATAACCATAAAATTCTCAAAAATTTTAAAATACTTAAATATTACATACGATAACCTTAACGATAACGATTGAAGGAAAAATCATAACATAAATTCAATATCCTTTAACATTAATCATAAAAACCAAAAATATATAAAAAAGTATTTTTAAAATTAGAAAACAGCTTTCCCCCCATTCCAACATCCTATCTCAGATGATTTCTTGGCGCACGCATTTGCCTATCAGGAAAAGGGTTGTCCTGTTCCACGGAGTGACATTCCAACGAGTGTGGAGGGAAAGGGTGGTAATCACTTAATCTCCGCAGGGCAAGTTCTGGAAACAAATTACCTCACCCCTCTGGCACTTCATTTCCTTCGAGTTGGAGACCAGGTAATTGGCGGAAGCGATTCCGTTAGCACTTGCCCAGTGTACACACGCACCTCTTTGCGAATAAAGAGAAGAGGCTTGTTGGACGCTATTTCGTATGGGGAGATATTGGACACAGCAGACTTAATTTCAATTGGATAGTATTGGAGATATGGATTTAATTGGAATTGATTGAGAATGGGGTGAATTTAGTTATTCTAATAAATAGGGAAAATATTTGTTGAAAGCTATTTGGTAATGGATATTAGGTGTATCAGAATGAAACTAATGATTCAAACCCTTTGAATTAAATTAATTTTAGATGATCGGTGCAGATTGTTATTGGAGATTATGGTTGATATTGATAAGGTGTCTAGTTAAAATTTTGGTTAATTGGATGTTATATATTGAAATATAAAATGAATCTACATTATTCATGTAAAATGAAGGAGGGAGGGGGGGGGACATGTCTTAAGAAAATACTACACGAACGATACCAGGCAAAATAGCTTTTAAACATAATTTCCTTTGACTAGATGATATTGGAGGCCCAGTGGTAGCGTATTTCGCTTCTCCATCCGGGAGAAGCGTATTCGCTACATGTCCGGGGCTCTATCCTCGGGGTGGGCAAGGTTGATTTAGCCTTTCATCTCCTTAGTGGGTCGATAAATGAGTACCAAGCTCGCTTGGGGACTAAACACTGGGGGTTTTGCTTCAGACTGAACACCTGATCGGGACATCTGCTCATGGACTTCAGTACCCAATGTTCACGTATACTGAGATGAGCACAGTAGGCCTTGGCTCTCATGGGCTGTTGCGACACTGAGTTTAGCTTAGATGACGTTGAGATAATGGATGTGTTTTCAACTGTTTTTATGTGATCGCAATAGGTCATGGTCATGGAGGCCCTGGACGACCCAAGAGCAAATAAAGACCCTCTATGTAGAAAGGCTCATGCACATTAAATCTGTCAAGGCGTTAATCCATCGAGGGGGCACGTTGACGTGGTATGATAGTTTCGAGAGGAGGTGAACGATCAGATGCCGCCCTCGTCACTTGACCTTGGTTCAGAAGTACGAGGGACGTCACTAATAGGCTTCGTGCTGCTTTATAATGCGACCTTAATCAATACTCACTCACTCAATTATTTCGATGCTATATAAACCTTTTGGATAAACAAGGGAGAGTTAAATGGCTGTTAATGTTTCGTGCATAATGATGAATGATATGACAAAATGGGTCTATTATGGAAAAAAGAAATTTATACTGGATTAGAAATGCAAATCGGAAATTTTTATTGATACGTAGACAGTTACTTTGTTTCTTAGTTATAGATGGAAACAAAATCTTAATGTAATTCCCTATTTTTAAATGCTAAAAAAATGGTGTGCGATATTTTCCTCGACACATTAAACTGGAAAAAAAAGTATACCCAATTAATAATGTTGAAGATATTTGTTTCATCTTAATTTGTTCACACATTATTCATGTATTTAGAAATTGTGTGAAAAATTGTGAGATAAGTTTCTCTAACATTATCGTACAGGGTCAGTTAAGCATCGAACCGATTCTTTTTTCACTGTCTGTAATAAGTAATGATTTCAAGCAATTTTCCATATTGATATAGGATACTGAATACGTTTTAGATGCGCATTATATTGCTACAAATTTTTGTTTCTTTTTTCTAAATGAGAAATTGTGCACTATACTAACTAATGTGTGCACTTTGTATATATTTAATATTTTTTTGGAATAACTTTAAATAGTACTGACATTTAAAACCTTGCATACTACATTAATCCTGATCTAAATTTGAAATAAACCGAGTAAATATTTTCTATCACGGTTAAGTATTTTAAAAAATGACAATAACGAAATAATCTTTATACTTGAAGTAAAACTAAGTTACTTTTGTTATGGCTTTTTAGTTTTCCATGAATACCACAGCCCGTCTTAAAAGAACATTACATGTTTTTTAAATGTTAGTTATTAAAAACGCTTTGATCTAATATTTTGGGAAAGTATAAGTCTATGACACGATATTTTAATTCTCAAAATAGGAAATCTGAAATATCTAACATAAATTCATATGACGAGATCAAAAGACTTCAGAGATTTTAGGAAGCATACGTTTGTTGAAAATTCTTTGCATTTTTAAAGAGCATTTCCGCTCTCTCTTCTTAAAGACATCTTCTTGGAAGCGTGTTGCATTGGAACTATTCCATTACTAGGTACAGTGCAGATTTAATGTAGCTACAGAAATTTTAGTTTATGTCGTATTTAAAACAAAAATAGAATTTACTTTTCAGTTTTCACTCCGACATTTTTCAAAGTAACAAAATGAATAATAACTAGTATTTATAAAATTTCAGTAGTCTTCTAGAATAAAAAGTTTTTCAGCGTTTAAACGACGTTAATAAAAATCTATCGAACCACTCTTCCTTTCTTACCCTATCGAAAACGTTTTCCCAACTTAACGGTATCAACTTTTTCGGCAGTATCCAATGCAAAACTGCATTCGATAATGCAGCACCATCTCTAAAACATCCGCAGACTACCACTTCATTACTCTTCCCAAAAGAGAGAAAATCCCATTCCGTTTTTTCCCTCACACCCCTTTAGCACTGGCTTTAGCCACCTTCTTTACATACAACCCTTTTCTCTAGAATAACTTCGGAAATTTTCCACATATGCAAACAGGAGTTTAACGAAGGGTCCTGCCTCCTCAATGTTAGCTGTCTCCGTGGCACAATATACATTTTCAAACGGTCCTAATGCATTTAAATATTCCTCTACCACCAACTGGAGAGGGGACCAAATTCGAGGAGAAAAACTTCTTCTCTAAAGGAGTAATCCCACATTTGAATAAATAAATATATAAACCATTTAGGGGTGTCAGGGCCCGTTGACTGATTTTCCAACGGGAGAGCGCGGAATGAAGAACAGACGACGCGAGTTGAGTCATTAAAATTTATGGACGTTTGAAGGTGGCTCTAGAGATGCTTAAGTAAATTTTCAGTGAGGTTGGGACTCTAGCACTTTCTGGAGTGCTTATTTATATTCTAGAAAGAAGTTTATTTCACTGGTTTGGCAACGGTTTTATTATCGTTTTTTTCTTCTTTGCCGAAGAGTTGAACCGAAGACTTCATCATCAGTTTTAAAATGGTGGAATTTTGATTTGAAGGTTTGAGCCAACTGTGATATTAAAAAAAAAAAGAGCAAAAACAAAAGGGTTTCATTTGAAGTCATTTAATGTGTTTTCGTAAATATGTATAAACTCAAATGGTGGAAGAAAATGCTTTTTTTTTCTCTTTCGTGAAAAAAATTTTAAAGCTATGTAAGGAAACTAAAATCTGATGGGTAGCGTTCCTGGTATCGTTTCTGTTTTAGAAAAAACATAGATTTTCATTAAAATCACATTAATAATTCTGTGCTCCCTAGTTGCATTGTAGAATGAATTATTCATTACATTAGTTAAGTTATACGTCAGCTTAAGAATTTTACCTTTGAATGAAAGGAGCTAAATTAAGGAAATCTGGTAATTTGATAAATGGGAAAAGCTAATTAGAAAATTAGGTTATAGAATCTCTCTCTCTCTCTCTCTCTCATTTTTTTTATTTCTAAAACTGTACTTTATTTAAAAGGAAAAGATTTAAGAAATTACTATTATTAAGCATACAAAAATAATGTAATAATGAATTAAAAAGAAGAATTGTATTTTTCAGAATATTAAATTGAGGCTTTTCAAAATTCTAGAAATTTTTAAGAGTTACGTTAAATTAAATTGCATTAATGTTATAGATTAAATTAAATGTACGATATTTATTCTAATAAAAATTATATTCCATTATCATTAACATGCATTTTTAATCAAATACTTTGGTAATTTCTATTTTCATATTAGAATTTGATATATAGGTAAATATTAATATTGTATAATCAAAATTATAAATTTGTTAATTTTTTAATGCACTGTAGCAAGTGTTAATAAGCAAGTGTTCATCATATAGCATGAATTTGATAAGAAAATAATCTGGAGGCCAATTTTAAAAACTTTTCAAAGACAAAAAATGGTAAATGTGGCTCGCTTTTTTTAATTGTTTAAAAATATTTTCTTCCTTCTTGGAACCTTGAAAAATATTTTTGTGGATCTATTAAGATATATTTGAGCAAAGCATTAAATAGTTATTTATACATTTTTTTTACAACTATTTAGCTCTAACATTCTCGGCTTATTTTTTTTTCTTTTTGCATTAATTATGTTTTTTATAACATAAAGATAATATCAAGTTCGGCATAGTCATTTAGCGATTTCTTAGTCTCAATAGTTCAAAAACTATTCAAAGTTTTGGCCTGAAAAGTATGATTTAGAACAAAGTAAAATAAAATTCCCTCTCCCACCCCACCCACCCCCTTAAGATTTCAGACTGTATTTATAATATTATCTCTCTCTACATAAAATTTGTTTTTCATGTTGCAGTAATAAATTTATTTATACATAACGTATAGCTACTTTACAATATGAACAATGTGTATGTAGTTATATAATTTGTGTAATGGGAGTTGATCCGCCGTCAGGTGGACAGGGGGCACCCCCCCCCCCAGTTTTTTTAAAATAGAAACTAATGTTATTAAAAATTTATTCATAAGTCCGTCTTTGCTTGATGTTAAAAACGATATTCTCTGAACTCTGGAAATACTTTTATACGCACAAAATACTTCTACAATACATTTATATCATAATTTGATTATTACATAAAAAATATATTCATACTCAATTTTTTTTCTTCTCATAAATCTATTTTAACTTATATATAAAAAAATTCCTTACTTCTTAAGTAAGTGCTCAAAATTAGCAAATTTTTTACATTGAATAAAAGTACTATAAGCAGTTATTTACTCTTTTCAACAAAGAATAGTGAATTTAATTTACTTTCATTCATTCTGTGTCTTTTTTTGTGTCAAGAGACTTGGTATATTTTTCAAGAATTATTTAATTACATTCAGTTCTATAAATTTTCTTTCCTTCGTTCAAAATTTTTCGAGAAATATTATTACCAATGCACGAGCTTTTGTTTTTGCAACCAATACATAGCATCCCTGATCATTATTCGAATAACTGCTTTCACAAATAATGGATTTAAATTTCAAATTTTTTTTTATAACGGTAAAATAAAACTCATGCAAAAATTAAGCAATTTTTCATCGATTCATTAACCACTTCCCTGTTTTTCCCGAACACCGCTCGAGCACTTAAAATGGCACTTCTCTGGCTTTCCCGAGAACCGCTCGGGCAACACTTTTTGCTTCTCTAACCCTCTGATTTGCCCGAATTTCTTGCTCGTTTAGTGTGCAATGTTTCTAACAGATGTCTCTAATAGTCGAGTAAAGTTAGGACTATATAAAAAAATGTCTAAACCGTTTTCAAGGTTAGGTTTTACTGCATTCTTTTAGACTAGATAAGACGAGATTTTTCTTTTTATTAGATTGGGGAACCACAACCTACGAACACTATTTATTTGAAATTTGAAGCTTATAAAATAGAAGACAAATGAGTGATTATGAGAGGCTCATAACAGAAAATAACTCTGATATTGACTCAGATAGTGAATCTGGAATTTCTGTAAATGACTCTGGAAGTAATGAAAGCTTGTTATACGATTTCTCTTGTGGTGTAGATGGAACGGATCAGCTACTCACAAATTACCCAATAACAAAAAAAAAAAAAGAAAAAAAAAAGGCAAGAAATAATACAAAAAATATTCTTCCATCTTTTAGATACTTCATTATGGAATGCTTTCGTTTTATATCACAAACTGGGGGGAAAATTATCTCATTTGAAATTCAGGCTTGGTATTATAGATCGTCTTATTGAAAGATATGGGGTGGTAAATGAGAAAAAAAGTCGACCAGGAATTTTTCCCAGTCTCTTACGACTGACAGAAAAAAACTTTTTGGAAGTGATTCCTACAAACAGAAAATTGAGACCAACCAGACAATAATTTATATGTTGTTCGAAAAAAAAAAACGATTTTGGAAAACGAGCGCGAAAAGAAACGCGATCTTTTTGTTCCGATTGCGATATTGGACTGTGCTTGTTTCCCTGTTTTAAAATTTTCCACACAAAAACTGAATCTTAAGAGAATAATTAACTGTAAGTACAATATTATCTTTTAACTTCGAATAATCATTTTTGTAAAGTGTTCTTTTCAGTTTGCTTATTTCTTCGGAAAAAAACCAACTTTAAGGTAAAAGCAAAATTAAAACTTTAATTTTGTTTTTTCAATGAAAATAAAAATTAGCATAATTCTTTAAATTCAATATTTATAACATTAATGACTGCTGATTTGGGTTTATATAATTGATTTCATATTAAAAATGTTTACCAAAATATGCTGATTTTTTGACATAATATGACAGAAAAAAGAAACTGCTAAATGGTTAATGTAATTGTAAGTAATTTATAGGCAATCAGAAATTCAAGGAAAAATTAAATTGAAGTTGTGTGGTTTCCCCGTTTATCTCGAGAACCGTTTCCCCGTCATTTGGCTTTCTGCTTGGAATATTTATGAGTCAAGCAATTGCATTCCCTTGAAAGTTTTGCACAAGACTGCGGATTTGGTAAAAATTATTTGTTGAAGTATCCCTAATATAACAATTTTACAATGGATACATAATCGTATTGGGTTGCCTTGAGTAATTAGAGCAAGGAAAATAAATTCAATCGCTCAACTTTTGAAATACATTGCTTTTTTAAAATTTAAATTCTCTTTCCAAAACTTTATTCTAAAAAGCCATTAAAGCGCGCGCGCACACGGCAATTTAAATATATATTATAAATAGAAAAAATATTATAACACTTCAAACGGTTGTGAATGTTTCTTAAAACAAATTTACATAAGATACAAATACACATATTAAGAATTATTCATACTGTTTAATATTAAAATGGTAAACAAATTAGAAAGGTTGTCATCTTTTCCCGCATCTGCTTAAAGCACAAAAATCGTTTATATAAAAATTTATTAGCCTTAAGATTCTGAATAATAAATAAATATAACTTTATATAGGAGTTTTTATTAATATAGGGACATATTCATATATGTAAAAATTTGCGTCATCTTTTATTTTAATTTCCACATGCTATATAACATCAGATAAAGCTAATATGATTTTTTGGTACTTATGGCAATAATTTCAAATAAGACGTTAATAAAAAAGTTCATATTTTTACCTCATCGCAAAATATTATAGTAATTTAAAACTTAAAAAAGTAAGTCTCCGAGTAAAAACTTTATAGAACAATTTTATTGAGAACGAAATTAATAATTACTAACTCCTCCTTTATGTTGCACAGATGTATAAGAGCAATATTAATTAAAATTTATAATTATATATACATATATTGATTTTATGTTGCAAAATTTTCTTCTTAGCAAAATTACTATTTCAATTTAAGATTTAAAAACTCCAATTATTATTTACATAATTGGTATGAAAAAAACCAAACACTTCAAGAGGTAAGATCGAGTTCTTTTTCCAGCCAACTTAAGGTCCTCTCGCATTTACAAAACTCTACTCTTCCCAAACCTCCAAAAAATCAAAACAATTCCCAACAAACACATCACAATCTACACTTCCCAATTGTTAGAGGGCGCATTGTTTCTTCATCCTTAATTCCCACCTCCCTATTCTTCCAAATCCAGAGATACGCATTTCTGCTTCTCCGCACAGAGGCCCAGTAATTAAAATAATATGTCAAGTACTAAACTACAGCTCACAGCCTTTTAGGGTGCGAAATTTTAATGATGCTCTTTACTGTACACAGACGAGAGGTCCAAGGATAATTTTCTGTTTATCGCCCAAATTAATCACTCCCTATTGTTCGGGCATTGTCTTCGACTGAAACCCGTGTCAGCAAGTATAGCATTTTTCGTCCTTTTAATGAACAAACTGCCTCGTTTTCGTTATCATAATTGCCAGCGATAAGGGGTAAACCATCTAAGGGGGGCAGGGAGGATGGTCCCTCCCACCCTCTACTTTCGATAACAGTTTCGTCGCCCGGGAGTCTGTAATTTATGACACGATAAGCGTGCTTCAAAGTCAATTAATCTAAATCACCTTTATTATTGTACACTAATAGTCGCTTCCTCCTCGTCTTCGTTCTCTTTTCTAATAGGCCGTGGCGAGTTAAAAGGCGCCTTTTCCCGTTTTTCGAATTTTTCCAGAAGAAAACCGGAGTGGAGGGTTTTGGGAGGCTTTTGTGGGAGCAGTTTTTACAGAGTTCTAATGAGAAAATCGTCTGGAGTCTCTTTTTTTAAAACTTATTTATTTTATATTTTGGTTTTAGAAAAATTCGATTTATTTCTGTTTAAGAGATATTAATTGCGAATGGTTTTAGCGATAAAAAAAATTCTATTTTGTAGCGTATTTTTCTTTCCTTCCTTCCCTTTAAAAGTTTTGTTTTGGTTTTGACTTAAAATTAATCCTTTGAAATTCTCCATTATGCACTTATATTGTATAGAATATCAATATCTAAATTGAGTACCTGCATTTAAAAAATGTCTACTGCCCCCCTACTTTTAGTTTTAAAAGTATTGTTGTTTTGGATTATTAATATAAGTATAGCTAAATACAGTTATATTTTTTTATAGCTTAACATAATATAAAATCAGATTTTACAATGAATAAATTAAAGTAGTGTTGATATTTTTAAATGTGTACTGAAACTAATTAAATTTTTCAATTTTTGCAATTGTTATTATATTTTTGTTTACCCTTTATTTCCCCTGAATTTTTTGTAACTGTTATTATATTTTTGTTTATCCTTTATTTTCCCTGAATTTCGATGTAATTTTTATAATATTCTTGTTTAGCCTTTATTTTCTCTGATATTTCTTCTTGTCTCTAAATTAACACGTATGAATTTATGTGAATTCTCGTATGTATTATCAAAGTTGAAAAAAAATTATCATCGATATTTTAATTATTTTTGAGTTAAATGCACCAATTTATAAAAACATTTTAGAAATATTCGTAAGTTATAGAAATATCTTGAACTAGAGCATGTTTCACTCAAATTTTTCAATGTAAATCTGTATTGAATTTGAGAATTTTTTTGAAAATGAAAAATGAAATTTTAATTAACTTCTAAAATTAAAGGAATCAGGTGAGAGATTGGATAAGCAAATATTTGATTGGACTGAGCTTAGTTTTAGATGGTATTTTATTGTAATTTAGATTCTCCTTGCAAAATTCTTTTTTTGAATTTTTACTTAGTTTTATTACTATTTGATTTTTTTTTTTATGAAAGCAAAATTTTAATAATTTTCCTAACTGCTTTCGACATTTTTGTAGGCATTCTAATTTTGAGATAAATATATCTATACATAGAATGATTTACAGTCTTTTACCTCATAACCATAAAGTTTATAGCACACAAATATTTTTTTTCTTTCTTAATAACATTTTAGCGAAAAATTACAGAACTAAAATAATTTTTGAAATTTTCTTTTTAATATGGAAAGAAAAGAGATTGCCAAAATGTTTATACTAAGGAATTTGATGAGTATTTTTTTCAAATAAACATTACCTTTTCAATAACATGACAGTACGCTATAATTCTAGTGAGACTACAAAATTGCGTCAAAATTGAGTTTTCGATGAAATAGTAGTTTCGGTCAATGTGTGCATGTATTCCTTAAAAAATTTTTTCTTCTTAGAATTACATGCTAAATAATAATTATAAGAAGAACATGTTTTCAGATTTAGTTACTAGCTATATTCTACCTATTAATTCCAGATTAACTCCTTCAGGATTATGATTACTTTTTTGAGAACATGGTTCAACCATGTCACATTTGTCAAAATCAGGGGAAATGCCTCTTGCTCTTCCCTAGTTAGATGTACAAGAAGAGAGAAAAACTCACCCTATTCATCCTAATTCATCCTAAAAATTCATTTGCTATTTCCTAGGTTTAACGATGACTTTTTTTATTACGTCTCTACACTACTAACACATTATAATTTATTTTCATATTCCTTTCGCTTGTCCTGGACGAGTTAACTAAATACATATAGGTAAGTTATAATTTAGAACATTCCCTTTTCTTGACGAAAAAGAAATTTTTGATTTCGGAATTTAAAACTACATTGAAAAAAAAAATATTTTTGAAAAAATGATGAAAAATTGTATATTTACTGAATGGGATAAATCTTATAAATAATGATCATACAAAAAATATCCGTGAATTAAGTTATTCAGAAAAATGCGTACAACTGTTATTTAAAAACTATTGAAATAATAATACGTTTTATGTTGTTTTATTATAATTGATTCATACGTTTTGATTTTTATTATTGTATAACATTCTTTAGCTACAATAGATAAATTGATTTGCCCATATAAAATGAGGAACAAAGATCAATGAGAAAAAAAATTGATAATAATATATCTTATAATGATTAATATTTTATTTTGTGATTTTCAAAGATATCAAATATTAGGTGGAGGACATTGCAAAAAAAAGAGCTATTTACATTAATTTAAAAATATTTGTTGAAGCTGGTTTTATAGAAGTTAATTATATTAAAATGCATCTGCTGAAAACGTGTTTGTTTATTATTTTGCTTCAATTATTACGTTACTAAGCAAAAGATTTCTTTATGTCACATTTCTTTCAATAAACGATTTTGTAATTATTTAAAAGCTTAGTTTTATAATCATCATTATTCTAAATTTCATTAAAATATTAGGGATGTTATTTTTATTTTTAAGAAAAAAAGTAGCTAAATTCGAAAAATAATACAATTGTTTCACAGTTTAACTTCGAATAAAATAACATACTTCCAAAAATAATAACACTTCTTTAAAATACATTAAAATGCAAACATATTTCAAATAAGTTTCCTTTTAATTAGACGATCAAAATAAATAACTCTAATTCAATAAATTTAAATTAAGAAACTTTACTGTTTTCTCATTTTATATTTATCAGTTTTGTAATAACTTGTGTGATTTAATTTATTTTAAATTGACTGTATTTCTACTAAGTTAAAGAGTTTTATTTTACAAGCATTAAAAACACATTTCATGCGAAATATTAATTTTTGAGTTATGTAATTGCGTTATGGGTAATTAATTATTGAGGATTATATATATTAAGTTTGAAATAAAAAATTTATACATATTTATAAATCTTGTTGAAATATCTATTTAAAGTCAAGACAATCGCTTGGAGGAAAAATGGAGTTTGTATTTGTTTTTTAAATTGCGATAGATGAGATTTTATATATGTTACTTTCAAGAAGTCATATTTGAAAAAGGCATGATATTAGAATTTTTTTTCCAATTAGATCAGATTGCACACTTTTTTAAAATTTCGAACTTCAAGTAAAGAAAGGCAAAGGAGAGATTATCAAGAAATTCTAGCTAAAACTAAACTAAACAATTTCATGCTTTTCACTCTTGATACAAACCATTAATTAAATTAATGAGCATGTTTAAAAAAAATTACATTTTAAAATTATGTTGACTTTCTATGAGAAAATATGTGCATAGAGACTTTATATTAAATTTGTCGCGGATCAACCACATATAGCGCTTTCTTTACTATACTGAAGCGTTCATCAATTCAATTTCAAACAAAGTAATGTAGAGAAAATGCCAAAGCAGCTTAAAAAAAGCAATTTTTAATTAAAAAAACATTAAAAGGAGAAAAAACTTAAGAATAAATTATTATGGAGATAGATCAAAGATTGGGTGGTGGGCGTCTTTGGACAAAGACAGAAAGAGAGATGATAATTCATTTAGAGAAATCGATTCTTTTTTATTTCAAGTTCGATGTCTTTCGGAACGGCTTAAACCAATCAATTAAATTCCCGGAGTCGATAAACTAAAGCGGGAAGGAGGTGCAAGAGAAAAATCACAAAGAAAAAACGAAAAGCAAAAGCAATTCCCGGCTTTTCGAATTCCACCCCTCTTTCGTCGAACCCCTCCTACGCTTTGGAAAAAAAAATCTTCATTTTCAGCGTAAAAGTTTTCGTAGCCTTCTCTACGCATTTTCAATTTAATGGCTGCGAGTGAGATAAAAATAATGCAATTAGGGGGAAAAAGAAAGATTATTTTTCCCTTTTTTTTCACATCTTTTTTTTCTACTATCGACTTTTCGGGAGATCTTTTTTTACCCTCCCCTTCCTATTTTCTTTTTCTCTCCTAGGCGCTTATTTTTATTATTATTACTCCACACAACGCATCTTTCTTGCTCAAATGAATAGTAAAACGGTCTGGAAAAGCTTTGGTGTCATTACCGGAAAATTGTGTGTTTGGCAATTAAGTCTTTTAACACTTTTGAAAATAGAAAGGGCTCTTTCTTGTTTTTATGCTCATTTAAATAGATCGGAAAAAAATCATCAACTCACTTACCCATCCACGCTAGTTAATGATGATAGTAATATTCATTTGAAGGAGGGGAAAAAAACCGATGATAAATCAGGTGCAATTATGCAGAAATTCAATGAGCTTAAAGCACTTACAAAACGGTTTTGCCTCCCTCTATACCCTTAAGTTTTTTTGTTCCTTAAATAACCCCCCTCCTCCTCCATTAGATCTCCCAGTAATGTGTTACTCCCACCAGAAGCGTAAAACATTAGGAAGGTTTTATTATTATTATTTTTTTTAATGCCACTGAAATTTTTTCCCAGTTTTTGCGAATGAAGCGCAAGTAATTTGCTGGCGCTGATAATTTTTTTCCCTTTTCCAAAGGAATATAATGATAATGAGAGCTTTTATTTTATGCGATAATGACGTTTAACGACAACCGTTAAATTTTTCTCCCGTTATACCTATAATGGTTTGTTATTACAGAACACCTTTTTGTTTGTTTACATGAGCGTGAAGAGACCTGATAATGTGATGCAGTTTTCTTCTGAAGGTAACGCACGAGAGAAGATAAAAGATTGCGCGGAGTCCATTGATAAGGTTTAATGTCAGATCGTAAACATCTTCGCTAGTCCAAGGGAACAAAGACAACTGTATATAAGCATTCATTACGTCAAAATGTTCCTACATTTTTTTATAATTTAATTGATTCTAATATGCTGCTTAGAGAAAAGAAGGGTAATATCTGATGGAACATCATAAACTCCTTTTATTACGTAATAACAATACAATAGAGGGCATTTTAATAATTAGCGAAACAAATTGAATTTTATGCATTTTCGTTACATATTTATCAAGTACGTAAAATGCTACTTATTGATTGTATAAAAATAAATCAAAATTTGATATATGTATATAACTATTCTCTCTTTCTTAAAATTTTCAAGAAAGAATGTTTTTCTAAAAGGTTTTGCTTGGTTTTTTTAATTTATGAAATTCTCAAAACTTCAGCTATTTATAAACATATGGATTTTACTATGCCCTTTTACGAATGGAAATTATACGATGTGAAAATAAATCACTTCTAAAATTATTTTTAAAACGAAATTATTTTTTTAAAAAAAAGCTTTTAAAAGATTGAATTTAAATATGCAGATTCTATTTTCAAATTATTTAATTAACTTTCCAATTTCTTAGAAACTGAGACTACTGGAATTTTTCCATGATTTACCTTTTAAATCAACAGACCCTGTCGAATTTTATATAGTATTGGTACATACTTGTATATTGGCTCACGGTATTTGTAGGATATGTTTAGAGGACAACATAGTGGTATAGGGGAGAAATTCTTTCAAGGGTTGGACGTGTATAGTAATTATTGAATTTACAATTCTCTTATATGTAAGCGATGCAGAAATACAAATGCTAATCATTTGCTTCTTGTTGGGGAAATTTTAACCAAAGAGCACTGGATTTTTCAAAAGGGCATAAGCATCTATCCATGATTTCAATTCAATGTCACATTGGCTTAGATAAAAAAATTGTATTTGCCAAGAACTGATGGAACTTCATCCTGACCTTAGCTTCTTAGGAAACATATAAGAAATGCTTACCCTAACAGTTAGCAGTATTTATCAATTAATTTGGAATTCTCCATTGAGAATACTTGGTTTAAAATCCAGCTGAAAATGATTCAGAATCTGATCGAACGTATATCAACTCATTTAACGTTCTAATCAAATATTAAGCTTTTTCTTACCTTCTCTAGAAATTAATTACTATGCTTAAGCTTTTGTCTCTTCAATTCTTGTTCTTATGTTAAACTTTAGTTGTAAATTAAAGCAAAAATGTGTTGAGTATAATTTTTAGAACTACAACTTGTATCACATATCAAGATGTATCTAAATTCGAAGGAAACAATTTATTTTGAAAGTTGCTGTTGTGGTTAAAACTGTTAAAAATTTTCACTTTTTATATAATTTTATAAAAAAAACGCGTATCCTATTAATTTTGGGTCTTTGAAGTCTATTATACCCTTCAACCTAAATCGACGACTTCCCTCACAATTTATGCTCAGTAAAATCACTGCCCTCTACAAGTACAATAACAACACAACCTCCATTATATTATAACCAAACTGCCCCTTCCCAAACAAGAAGAGATCAACCCCCCAATCTGCATAAACTCAAAGGTGCGTCCTCTTCCAGCCAGCCCCTGTGAATGGAAGGATACTGAGGACCAACCGGAAGTCACGTGGCATGCTTGCCTGCAAGATGATAAATGAAAGTAATCTCCATCCTGAACTCCACGATTAAACGGATAACAATTAGATAATGCGGAGTGATTGATAACAGGGCGCATGGGAGGTCAAACATCCTCATTTTGCACCTCCAAAATATGGAATCTATAACTACACAGTGGAGTGTTGGGTCCTTGTTGGATTAGAATTTCAGACTGGATGGCCATTAGTTATAGCCAACAATCCGAGAGTCGACGCTTTTGTGAAGAGTATTTTACAAGATTTAGACAAATAATGGTGATGTGTGGTTAAGGGAACGGAGTTGAGGTTTTTGAACAAATCTGGGCAATTTTTCTCTATCAGGGTTAAGGATTATTATACGTTATTTAGATAGGGAACACGGATAAATTTATTAAGAGATTAAATTCAGTCATTTGTTTAAGTTCTGAAAGTTTAACGAGGGCTTGTTGTTTAAAATTAATTTGTTCTACTTAGAATAAAATTGTCGTTGTATAAGAAGAAATATTACATGCATATGTACTTAGTAGATTGAGTGTAATTCTAATACTATTTAAACACAGTTAAATTTGAAACTTTAAGCATTAGAAAAATGTTTAGTTTCGACTAGTGAAATTTATTCTGCTGCTATTTTAAAATATTTGCACACAAAATCAATTTACAAATGACACGCCGAATGTATCCAGTAAATTGTTTTTCCTGTATATGAACTCTTTTGAGAAAAATATATATTGGTTTAATATTTTTTTTCCTCAACGACACGTAAAGTTAAACATTACATGTCAAAAGTGATGCCACTGACGCTACAAGTTATTATATTTGTTTAGCTAAAACATTTACTTGCATGCAACAAGCTTCCTTGATATTTAAGATAACTTTATATTCAGATTAAAGGCAGCCATTAACAATAGGATTAAAAATATCTAAATTAAAATTTTAAAATAATTTATTTGAATATTCAGGCTTGTTACATGAGCAGAACAGTAACGAAAATTACTAATATGTTTCTACAATGAAGAGCAAGAAATACATCTGTATTATTAATTATTACGTTCATTTAATACTTCATAAGCAAATAAGTAAATAAATAAATATAAATAAAAGTTTATAAATTAAAAATGTGAGTTCAAATGTGAAATGTGTATTAATTTGTATTTTTTTGATTGAATATTTTATGCTATTCATCAAATGCAATCAACTAATTCACCTTTCTGCATAAATTTTGTAAGGATCAATCTTGACTTTTGTTTACATTGTTCAACAAAATATCAATTTTATTTAAAAGTTAATGAAAGGAATATTAAAAGCATAAATCCACATGTGTGTGTGTGAATTGAAAAGAAATTTTAAAAATACTCTTTTATCTAAAAAGTATCTCTTCTTTAAAAATTTTCTCTTTCTGAAATGTGTATGTTTTCAGGGGAAATATAGTTACACTCGTATATAAACTTTAAGCAAATTGCTATTCGAAAAATAGTCTAATGCACGCACGCAAGTGCATGTTTATCGACTTAGATCAAATATTGATTACTTTAAGCTCCTTGTATACTGAAAAAAAAAAAAAAAAATATGTGTCAAGACATTCGTAAATCTTTCGAATATATGTATAGAGCATAGTTTCCTTTAATACTAGTTTGCTAACCTTATCTTAACTGATTAAAAATACATAACAGCAATAATAACGATAAGCTTCGTACAAAGAAATTATAGATACATCTGACACTGAACGAGTAACAAGATTGAAATAAACCTAAAGGTATTCTGTAAATGTTGTTACCCAGTCACAATACATACATTGAAAAGAAACATGCATTATAAATAAAATCGGTATAAAAGTGATGTTTTCTACTTTTTTTTATCAAATAAATTTTTAATTTTTGATTCAAATGTTTTAATATATGTATTTTTTTTGTTTTATCTTTAATTTCTGAGGAATTCTTTAGTTAATAAATATGTTTATTTTATACCGTTGAGCTAATTCGTAATATTTCGCATGCACACCACAAACTTTTAGTATATTTAAAACTCAATATTTTTTTAATTATATAATTCTGAAGCTAATCCAGCATATACTAAAACTTTCATATTAATTTATTTTTATGTCCATATTTATTTTAATCAGGATTAAGGAATTGTTGATGTAAAGTATCTAATTTATATGAAGTGATCTTTTCAATACGATAACTATCTATGATGTATCACTGAATAAATTCTTATCTTATTATTATTTCATCCAAAAAGAAGATTTTAGATGCTCATAATGATATATGATAATGATATTAAAAATATTAATTCGTTTTAATCACATTTGTTTGTTGAATGTCCCCACAGTTGTATAGTTTTCCTTTACTGAAAAATCATCTTAACACAGACAATATGCCCTTTAATTTTAAATTATGGGTTGTTGACATGGTCGACACCTAGACGGGAATCGAAGTCTGCAAATTCACGCTACATTAAGTATGGTCTGAAAGGCAGCGAAAGGTTTTATGTATATGAATGTCGCTACATGGACATCTTTGTTACTAGAAATAAAATCGAATTCTCAAATTTACAATTCTATTTATCTGTCCCCTAAAAGCAATAAATGTAATTGTAACACATATTTAAAAAATAGTATTTTCTTGCTTAAATGTTTTGAATACTGAATCTGTTTTAGATTACAATTAAAAATAATTTTATTAAAAAACTAAATATTTTTATTTTATTATTTTTACAGAAATGAGTCACTAAAAACCAGTGTAGTTTTAATTGGAAAGTTTTCTCCGATAAAGTAATGCTTTATTAATATTAAATAATTTTTTAAGCTATTAAAGTATTAATTTACTGAAATAAGGATCCTTATTATAAAAGACAGACAAAATAATACATCGCTGTTCGATATGCCTGTTTTTTAAGTAAAAGTTTTTGACAAATTATTTAGTGCTTGGATTATTCTTTTTAAAAAGTGATTTTATTTTTAAAATTCTTTCAAAATTCAGTTAATATTAATTATAAAGGGATAAAAATATCAATAATCATTGGAACAGAACAGAACCAGGAACAAATTCCTTTTGTGCTCCTTTGATAGATAAATATATTTATACTTCACGAATCATTTGAGTTCTTCAGGGCTCTTCAAACTTATTTTGGTCTTATGGATGAGGACTCTATCTCCTTAACAGGGTATTGAGTAGTCAAATTTTTCCGAGGAAAGTTCGTTAATCTTTTTGTGTTGTTTCCTCCTTATTACTATTTTACGAGGATAGAAAATCTTAAAAGCACGCGTTCAATTTATTTTCATTCGAAAAAAATTTATTTTGATAATTCAAAATATTTAGGAAGAATTAAGGAGATGAATTATACGAAAATGCTATACATATATACATGACTGTATATTTTTGTCACTTATCATAAACTCTTTTTAGCGCGTTTAAATAATAGCTTGTTTTTAAAAAAGTTTTTTTTACTTTTAATTTATTTTTTACTTTTTAGATATCGCTGGAAAGGTTTCTCAGCCTGTTAATCTCATTCAACGCTGGTTCTCAATCCCTGGTTTAGCTGAATTAATTCTCACGAAAAGGGTATTTTAGCGAAAAACACAATTTTTTTTAATCCGTAATTTTTAAGCCATTTTTTCAATCTTCGTGCAGATCTTGGGTAATATTGTTCTTCACACGAAAAAAAAAAGTTTCGTGAGATTATATTTATAAATGACGAAGTTATTAAATGTTTAATGAAAATTTAGACTATTTTTTCAAAAATCTTCAAAAATAGATTCTCTACATTTTATTTTTTAAATCACTGATTTTAAAAGAGCAAAGCATGAGCAGCTTTAGTAAGGAATGTCGATTCATTTAAACAAAAAAAAAATTCATGCATAGCATTTTAGACGTCATTTTCATAAAAACGTATCAATTTTACTCATTTAAAAAAAAATCTTAAAAAAAGCACAAATATTATTTTATGAAAAAAAAATTGCACCGTATCGTGGCGAAATAAATATCTTTCTGATTCTGCAATTATTTTTTGTCCGAGTTTTTTGAAAAAAAAGATTGCTGTTTTAAAAACGTCAAAACTTCAAAAAAAAAAAAAGTCACCTATTGGTTCTCCATTTTGCGTCGCCAAGCATAGCGGAATAAGCAACGCACAGGGGTAAGAAAATTATGCGTTTTAAGGTTTTTAGTTAATATCTTTTCAATTAATTCCAGTATCGGAATATACATGGGTCGAAACATGCATTGTCATCCAAACTAAACGTGTATACAAAATTTCAGCTCAATGGGTTGAAGATAACGGCTTCAAAATTGAGTTGCAAGATTCCACCGAACAAATTACATACATAGTAACAAAAAAAAATAACAAATTCTATCTGTAATTAAATTTAAGGACGCATGTTGTAGTGTGTGTTTAGATTACTGGTGATAAAATGAGGTATATTTAAATTACTTGTAGGCTTAAAATTAGAAAATTTCCTTAAAAAACTCATTCATTTTAATATAAAATTATTTTTTTAATTGAAAATACATTGCATTTCTGGACAATATTTTTCTCTTATTGTTTTTCTAGCGGATTTCTTTTTGATAGTTAAAATATATAAAAAAAAATATCTTTCCGATTCTGTAATTATTTTTTTGTCTGAGTTTCATAGATTACAGTCAGATAAATTTTTTAAAGAATTTCTACAATACTCCATCTCAGTTTAACTTGGCAGCGTTGAGAAAGGTATACAATGTACCAATCTACTTGAAAAATAACTCTACTTTTTTTGTTTTGAATTTAAATCCAAGAAAATAGATAGCAATTTGTAAAAAAATTGCATACGTTGTAGAAATTAGATTATTTTTAAGCTGTAGAACTATAATTATTTTTAGACAAAGTTAATTAATGCAGTCAATAGCGAAACGTTATGACCCGCCGTGTAGGGGAGCAATGCACGTTAAACCTGTCGAGAACTCAAACGTTTTCCCATTGGTGTGGTGTGGTAGTTAGGAAACGGGGTGCCAGCTCAGGTGTCGTTCGAGTCGCTTGACCATGGTTCAAAATTACGCGGACCGTCGCCAAAACCCCTCGTGTTGCTAAACAGTGCGACGTTAATATTCACTCACTCACTCACTCAGCGCAACTTTATGAAATTCCAGTTTGGCTGAAAACCAATTTTCGACGCCAACATTTGTCATGGTTGTAACAATAACATTATTACAACAATGCAGACATATCGAAATTGGCGCCCAAAACTAGTTTAACGTTTTTAATTAATATTTCTTTAATTAATTGCAATATCGGAACATAAATGGTTAAAACATGTATTGTCATCCAAACTAAACGTGTATACAAAATTTCAGCTCAATGAGCTGAAGACATCAGCTTCAAAATTGAGTTGCAAGATTCCACCCGAATAAATTACATGCATACATACATACATACATACATATATACATACATACATACATACATACATACATACATACATTGTAAGTTAAATAAAAGCTTATAATAAATAATTATGCTTCGGATGTTACTGTGCTACTGAAAAAAAAAAAAAACTGTACAAATCCATTAATACACAGTCTTTGAATTCTAACTAAACTAAAATTAAATCGAATTCAAACAAAGGTAATTCTGTATTAAGTGCCCAAGGTTATGTAAAGAATAACAATTAAAGTATGTTTCAGCAATATAACAGTATGTCTCATTGTATTTCTTTTACCTTTGTTTTCTTTGTATTCTGTAAATATGTACTTTTTTCTATATTTATCTTGTAATGCAAATAATCATTGTAAATTTTGGATTCTGAAATATGTAAGCAAACAAATACATTGAATATTTTTTATTGTTAACTTGTAAGTTTTTTGTTTCACGTAGAGCTTTTTTTTATTGGTGACAGTTAAATCCACGCACACACATACACACATACACGCACGCGTTTTTTTTTTGAGCTAATGGTAATTATTAACAAAAAATTGTTTTACAAAGTAACCTTTTATTCCAAGTACATTGAACATTGGTTATTTATTAGGCAGAACTGCATCAAGAGAACAAATGACGAGCCTTTTCATCTATTTGCTGAAACTTGTTGTTTTGACTACTAAGCCCAAAACATTCTTTTACAATAGTTTCTTGATATTTTTCTTGGAATTCTTTTGTTACCTTCAGGTAGTTATTCATAAACTTTCTTATTATGTTGTAAATTTTTATTTTTCTTCTTTTTTGTAGACTATTTATACTAAGCAAATGACTCATGAAAAGAATTCAAAGTGTAGGATTTAGAAATTTAAAACAAATTTTGCTGTCAAATTATCAAATTCTTGTGTATGACACGTTTGCTACTTTCCACTAAGCTATTAATGATTTTGTTAAAATATGTATATATTTAGTTTCTCTTTTATCATAAAATTAAATATTATTAACTATTATGACTCAAGTAGACATTCTGATATCAATATTTTTATTGAGATTTATATAGAAACACATTCCATAGGCCTTAAAATCGCCATTTAAGGCTCCCCATAAACGAGAACACCCCGAAACACTAAACGAAACCAAAACTTTTTACAACTTTCATGGGAGATTTACTCATCTCTATACGTTACAAGCTTATAGATCCCCTTTCCCACGTCAAGAAGGAAGAACTGGAAAAGAAACAAACAAACAAACCGCGTCCTGCACATAAATCAATCAAAAGAATAACCACCATATAAGCAATTAAGCCCTTACGAACAATACGAGCGCGACACTCTTCGGTATTACACATCCGTTCTTTGAGCTACAAGCTACGGAATTGCGCCCCTACCGATTATTAAAACGTCACTGGGGTATAAATGTGGATAAATGTAATATTTCTGTTGTGAACTATTGCGGGCTGTGATTCACTTTTTCCATATCGTAAGTAATACGACAGCGGGGCCCCCTTTAGGACCTCCCGCGGGGCTCCTTATTATTAGTGGCTTCCTGCGGTCGTTCCAACACAACGTGATACTACTCCCGAATGCGCCCTGGTCCACGAGGTTTCTCATTGGTGGGTTTGTCCTGCTTTGGGGTTGCCGAGTTTCTGTTTGGCTCATCTGGATTGGCGAATGTTTTGAATTTAAAATGATAAGAAATGGGTCGTTTGTGAGGGGAAAAAAGATTTGAAGAAAATTTGTTGTTTTAGAAAAAATTTAAACTAAGACAAAAACAAAATTGAACATTTTTTTTTTATGAAAAAATATTTAGTTGTGTAAAAAAAAAAAAAAAAAAAAAAAAAACTGGTTTAACAATTACATTTTTAATGACCAGAATTTTATAATTTGTGGCGTTCAAAACTTTCAAGTAGTTTCCCTTTATAACTGTCACTTTGTTGTATAATGTTTTCAATAATAAGGAGATTTATTTTAAGTAGATTCCTTATTTAAGTACTCCTTTTTAAAATTAAATTCTAAAATTTAAATTATGACTTCTGATTGATTAATCTAATATGAATGACTTTTTTCGAAGCATATGGTTAGTTTACATTTTAAATGAGAATTTTATGTTATTAAATGCAATTTAATATCATTAATTAAAAGAAAGTTTAAAATTATACAGAAAATATTAGTCTTTTTTTGGGCAGCTTCAGTTGCAGAATGTTTGGTCACTAAATCGAAGCAGGCGTTCTTTCTTTCGAGTCACGAGTTTGCATTCCAGTGCACTGAAGAGCCATCGTGTAGAGAGGCTGATGTATGTTAAAACTGTTAAAGTTTACGCTGGCATGGTGTGGAAGAATGTTGAGTGAAATCACAGGCAACCATTCTCATCATTTGATCCCAGTTTAGAATTATGAGGTCCCACTTCAACAACCCTCGGGCAGCTTCAAAAAGAAGGTAATTAGAAATCAATTAATTAACGATCCCTTTGGATATTTTACTACTTTTTTTCTTCTTTCACAACAAACATCAATTGGATCGTTTTATAATCGATATTTGTTTTAACACAATTTACAACAGTAAAATAATGACGCAAAAATTCATTTAAATAATCAAATGAAGGTATTCTAATTTATAATGTCTGAGTGTAAAATGAGTTTGTGAGTTTTAAACAATGACTGCAGAAGCCCGTTCTCTAGAGCAATAAACTCGTGACGAATAGTCTCAAGCATAATAATGTCAAAGAACTTTATAAGTTAGTAAATAAAGCTGATAAAAAAGCTTCTTCTGCTCACATGGGAGGAATATGGATGACGGCTGCAGCTGGATGGTCCTGTTGGTTAACTTGTGGACCTCTTTGCTTCTGTCGAATCTTGGGTTTGAGATATGAAGGCACTAAAGACTCTCTTATACACGTTAAATCTGTCGAGGCTCAACCTTCTCATGTTTGGCGTGATATGGAAGTTTGGAGAATGAGGTCCTAGCTCACATGTGTCTCTTCGTCACTTGACCTGGGTTCAATACCATAAGGTCCATCACCGATAGCCATATGTTACTTTGAAGTGTGGTGTTATTCATTCATTCATGGCGGGACATGGAGAGTGCATCAGACTGACCACTTGACCGAAACATCTGCACATGCACCCCAGCGCCTAAGTTCACGTAAACTGAGATGCAGGCCTTGGCCCTCATGGGCTGTCGCGCCCCTGAGTTCAGTTTTGTCCAGTATTCTTAAATATTTTGCTTTTGATCACTTTGCATTTTTTCCTTCTTTCTTATGAGATTGTATTCCATCATTTTTTATACATATGGCTACATTAAAAATATTTATTAGTAGTAAAGCTCGAAAAATATTTAACTATTACTCTCATATTTATACATAATGTGTTCAAATTTTATTCATTTTCTCTCGTTTTACTTATACATGTATTATAAACCTTTGTTTTTGAGTGAAATATATATATAACTTGTCAGCTTAGTTAAATGCATTAGATTTGAGGAATTTTTCAGAGTTTTCTAATATTTAGTTATAATTTTTTTAAATATTACTATTGATATTATTAGTTTATTTTAATTTTAGTAACTCATGCAATTAAATTAATAAATCGTCACTTGTAGAAAATGTAATTTTTGTACATGAGAAAGATGACAAGATGAAGCGAGAGTTTGAAGATGTTTTTAACTAATATAGTAAATTATTGCGAATTTTTCTAAATAAGATACTTTAATATCGTAAAAAAAATCTATTTCTTTATTGTTCTTTACAGAAGAAAAAGTATCTGCTATTTTATCACTTTTCTACATCTCTTTCAGCAGCAGACTTCATAGCCTAATAACACCATGAAAAATCTAAATAAAGGGACAAATTTCTTATAGAGTATAAAATGGTCTCAAGATCTATATTTCTTCTGGAGAGAAAGTTGTTAAGAAGGTATTTATTCATAGTTATTTGATTGCAGATTTTGACATTAAAAGTTTGTTTCCAGTGGTTTGCTATGCGGCCAAACTTCAGTGTGAATAATTAAAAATAATTTTTTTCATAATTTTCTATAAGAATTTATGTTGCCTCTTTAATTAAAACTCGCATGAAAAATTCAAAGAGAGTAAGAACCACAAAGAGAAAAAAAAAGAAATAAAAAGACTACGATTTAAAGTAGCTACAAAATGGTTAAGTTTTTTAAATTTTGATGTTATGCAAACTTGATTCTAATTTAAATTTAAATTTAAAGAGCATTGACCAATTTAAATTAAAACACCAGAAGAACGAGCTGCATTACTCCGCTTAAAATAAACAAGAGTTACCCAACTATTTATCCTAAAATAAAAGTTATTCAAAAATTTCAATAGCTAAGTTAAGCTTAAATATTGAATAATGGAATAGTAGTATAGAGTAAATGGAACAAATGGTGGAAAAATAATTCAATAGATAATCACATGGAATAAAACTTTTTGAAACTGTGATTATTATAACTAAAAAAAAACTTGAAAACAACACACAAATACAAAAATGAACAATGAATAAGATTCTTTTTTAAGTATAGCAAATGTTGCCACTCAATCCCATGAAAACGGGAGGATTAGATTGTTGCCAGATTGTGATGACGAGAACCAGTTAATTATTCTTGATTGAATCGTATCATAAAACATCTTTAAATTGTCGCGTGCGCATTTAAAAGTTTTCAGAAAATTGAAAGTTAAGAAAAATATAGCGTTTGCTTAAAGTAAACATAAGACATTGAAGAAACTGTTTCTTTTGACATATTTTTCTGGGTTAACAACTTTTTTTGTATTTAAATTATAGTATTCTTCAAAACGAGTTAATTTTGAACTATTTTCGTTTTAATGATTTATTCTAATATTTCACAATCATTAAAAATTATTTATTTTACATTAACAATTAGGTTTCTTACGATTTTGTGTAATTTTTTAACATTCTTTTTTTGTGAGTCATAATAACTTTTCAGTTTATAATTGAGTATTTTCATTTATTACAATAAGAATTTAATCAAACTTTTTGTATTTAAAAGCAGCAAAATAAATAAATGAATTAATAAATAAATTTAAAAAAAATAAAATTTAAAAAAATATTTGCTGATTTGAAAAATATTTACTTAAATTTACTAATCCAATTTAACATGAAATTTTGTTTTTGAATAATTTATGAAAAAGATGGAATTTTTGTAACATGCGTTTAAAAATGTTATAAAGATATTATATTTGTATAATTTTATAATAAAAAATAAAACTAAATTTTCATAAAATAAAATTTAAGAAAACCCTTAATAATTGGTTACATAATTTTTTCATACAGTAAAAAAACGAACAAATATTCTTCATTTTTAAAATGAGACGTTCATGTCTTCATTTTTATGAGACAAAAAATTATCAAATGAAAAAGTATTTAGGTATAAATAGATTGACTGGCTGGAATTAGGTTTGAATCGAAATTGATTCAGGACTTTTTTTTTTTATAGCGAAAAATTTATATAACTCACATATTTTAAGAAATAAAATTTGGTTTAATTGCACATATAGACTTGCTAGCAAAAATTGTAAATTAAAGATTGTGCTTTATAAATGCAGATTATGTCGAACATGAAGAATAACTCTATAAATGTCATATATTTATTCTTAATAGTTTTCAGTTAGAAATATTCGTGAAAAATTATTATCTAAGTGAATGGCTAAATTCACATGTGATGCCATAGACACATGATAGCTGCAACAACGTGTTTACTGCCAATCAGTTCATAAATTCAAGTGACATCAAAGTCATATAATAAATGAAATCACGTGTTACCATGCAATGAATACATGCGCTTCCCTGTTGCCAACTTTTAATTTTTGCAGAAACTTTCTTCTAAAGCGGGCATGTTCTTCAACGACAATAACGCACGTAAGTAAACAACATGCACTTGCTTTAAAAATACTTGTACAACATCAGAATTTTTTTAAAATTTTTAAATTTCTTTGAAGATTTTAATGCTTGACATCTTTACATGATTATCGAATTAGAAATTCTATCAATACTTAACGAATTGTACAGCAAGTAGAAGTCTAATGTCAGTTTTAAAATCAATGAAGAAAACGTGATTGCATTTATAATGTGAGTCATGAATTCAGTCCAATGATAAAATCTAATTTACTGGCCTAAATTCATGTGACTATGACGTCACATGATAAATATAATCACGTGTTTCCGGCAATCAGTTCATGAACTTCATTGTTGCCAACTCTTTCTTTCAAAAAAAGCACATATTTGTCAATAATTATTACGCTCATAGGTAAAGAAAATGAACTTAATTAAAAAATATACTTGTATAATATGATTTTTTTTTAATTTTGAAAAAAATTATGGAGGAATTCAACACTTAAACAATTACTAAATTTTAATTTTATCTAAATTTCACAAATAGAACAACTCATACAAGTTGAATGTCAGTTTGAATTAGATGAAGAACTCGTGATTGTTTTTATCATTTGATTTTCATGAGTTGAGTTCATTTATTCGTGAGGTTATGATTTTGATAATAATCTGAGGAGTACAATAAAATTTTTTTATAAAGATTGAAAACAATAAAATTTTTTTATATGCATAAGGTAGTCATTAAAGATGGAGAAAAAATACTGAAATTATCTTTTTCTTTATAACACTGCATACAAGTTCTATATACAGTTCTTCAAAAAAAAATATTTTTTCTAAATTAAATGAAGCGATGATCAGCCAGATTATGACAACCCCATCCTGCAGTCGGCAGCGAGCTAATGTCAATTTGTTGCATTTACACCACAGCCATTTCGGCAGCCATCGTAATCCGTAGGCGATTATGAGACGGGGTTTATTAAAAACTTAGCCGTTCTCACCACTGAGCGGCGCCAATAAATACAATGGCTACCAGCGGAGTCAAGATCCCCCGTCGCCTCAGAAAAGCGATGGCGATAAAAAAAATCCACGGTTTTATTGCTCGTTTTTGGTCGTGTTTTGATTTGCGGCTGAGGTTGTTATCCCACGTAACAGGGAAATTATGCAGATTTTTATTTTCTCATGATAATGAGATGGAGGTTATGTGTGGGACAAATTTGAAATTAAAGGATTGGTACGTGGTGTGAGGATAGGGTTGTATATGAGACTGGATCCCATAAATTCGTTCTCGTGTCTCTTTTATTACTTGGTGGCATTGGTGATTATTCCGAATATTATTCATGAAGGTGTTAATAAATTAACATGCAACAAATTTGATTTAGGCTTGACTTTTGTGTTTCATTTTATTCTTTTTTACTGTGATCTTCCGATTGGTTGACTTTTCACAAAGTAGTTAATCTGAGAGTTAATATGGGAGTTATAAATGAAAAATTTCACGGGTGTGTTATTCGAATCAAATATAATAATAGATTTCCGTATACATATAACTAAGTAAATGCCGGCTGGGTGGCGTAGTTGGTTAGGTCGCTGGCCTTGTACGCTTAAGTTTGAGAGTTCGACCCCGACCTAAGTCGGTGGATTTTAGTGATGCAAAAAATTAACAGCGTCCATGTCTTGTGATCATGCGGCATGTTAAAGATCCATTGAGTGCCTGTTTCGCTTGGCTGCTCTCAGCAGACTTAAATTACTAGCATAATTTCGCATCGTCAGAGCTCAGGTGCCTTCCTTTGGGAGGAAACTGGGTGTCAAAATTATTTGTGGTGATTGGTACACTACCTGTATGGTTGGTGCCAGATTTAAAAAAAAAAAGAAAAACCAGCTCTCGTGCACTACAATGGTAATTACCAATCAGCAGCCCCATTTGAAAGAAAAACTATTTAAGTAAATATTTAATATACTTCTGATCCTCTTTAATGTGGAAATTTATAAATTAGCCATTTAGATTCAGCGATTCTTGGTGAAGTATCATCACCTCATCGTCAATGCTGATATTTTACTCTCCTCAAGTTTTACAGCTCGAGTGATGAACTCGTTGGTGATTTTGTCGAGTCGTAGGTTCGGTGCCACTAAAAGACCCACTATGTAGAGGGGCCGGAAGGTTCTATCATCTTTGAACCACTAAAACATTTGTATATTTAAACAGAAAATAATTTTATTTGTCAAAATATTCTACCTCACATTGAGCGATCCTTTTCGAGAAACAAATTTATGAATTCCATGCTTATATAACAGCTCATTTTCAAGAAATATCAGCTCTTATTTTTTTAAATCAAATCTTCATTATTCATTTGTTTACCAAAGATAAAGTTAAGTTTAATACGAGGGGTATACATTTAAGGTATAAGGAGGATCTTCTACTCTACAAACTTAATTATTGTTTTGGCCTCTGCTGCAACGTTTGGTCATGTGTTACCCATTCACTTAATACACATCCTCCTCTTTCGTATTTTGTGTAAATACTTTCTTATTGTTTCATCCCTTGCTTTTGATCTTTCTGAAAGTTATTCTACTTTAAACCAGAATTTGTTTCAATCATTGTGTCGCCAATTCCCCGATATTTATTAATTGACGATATTCCTGACTTAGTATGCTTTTCTCGAGATTCAGCCCCTGCAGAAATTTTTTTAAACCATTCCTATATCATTTTTAAAGTAATTGTCTTTTCTCCAAAGCGGAAAAAACTCCTTTTTCCTAAATTTAAATTCATAATGAAGACATTAAATTATTCCATTATGCTTTATTGGAAATTTTTGCAGATTAAAGGTTAGAATTATATTTTAAATTAAAGCGAGTGGTTCGAAATTCTGTCAGTTACTAAAGTAAAACAAATATTAGTATGACTGCTAAGCGATTCTTAGAATTTTACTCGATAACAAGTGAGATCATTTCATGAACCTATTATACGTTTTAAAAAAGACAAAACCCTTATCTTAGTTATCTAACTTGCGAATACTGAGTAAAGGCTAAGTTTATTTTCTTAAAAATTGGGCAACATTTTTGTATAGAAGCCTAAATTCTCATACTTTCTCTGTTCTGAATGGATAATATTATCCCTTTTTAAGTTGAAACATATTAATCTTTTGCTGATGTCTGTATTATTTTAATTAATATTAATTTATCTGTCACCACCAGTAGCTAACAACAGGAATTTTTAAAGGGTGGTCCAGGGTCGAAAGTCTACTATTCTCGTAGCATACTAATACGCTGCCCAACATATTCTTTTGATTTTGTCGATTTTCGGGAACAAAAAACAGCAAAAAATTGATTATTGAAGGAATAATTAGCATTGATTAATAAAACTAATTATTAATTACAAATACTTAATTAAATTTTAAAGTACTATATACATAAGATTATAATCAATCGAAAAAAAATCGGACTCGTGGTCCCCCTTTCCTTGTGAGCGCGACTAGTTACCGCTATTTCGATAATACGAAGATAATATAAAGATGTAATCTTTTTATAGCGTAATGTAAAATGAAGTTTAATTTTTCTTGAAGCTTTACAGCACCATAAGGTTGCTAAGAGTAAATAATAATATGCATCTATTTATTTTTGTTTCTTTAAACTTAAAATAAATAAAAAGAAAAAGAAAAATACACAGCAATGTGTAGGTTTTTTTGGAATATTTTAAGAGAATAGAATAGAACTATTTGTCCTGATCAAGCATTTATTTTCATTTATTCAAATATATTTTATTGTTGCATAAAAGTGTACTTACTGAATAACATGAAACGTGTGAGAAAACATAATAATACATTGTTACATGACACAGTAAACTAATAAGAATAAGAAGACAGCCCATGAATGTTTTACGAGGGTAACACTGAAATTTTTGAGATATGCACAGACGAGAAGTTACAAAAAAAAAAAAATTAACGGTTTAATTTGAAAATACAAGGTATTTTAACACAGCTGACAAATTTTTACTGATTTCTTTCAAATTGTTTAGCGTAGAATAAATTTTAGACAGATGAGAAAATGGAGTTGAGGCTAGAGCATTATCGTGCTATGATTTTCTATGATTTTAAAGTGAGATTAAATCAAGACGAATGCATTCAACGACTGCAATTAGCATTTGGTGATGAACCTTCTTGTTATGCTACTGTATTCAGATGGTTTAAAGAATTTTGCAGTGGTCGCAATTCTCTTCAGGATGAAGAACACCACAGGAAGGCCGTGGTTGGCAGTAATCCCGAATAATGTGTATGCCGTACGAAAAATGTTAATGGATGAAAATCACTGTACCTAACAAATGATACAGAATGAACTTAACATTGGATTGGCAAAATTATTCATGTAGAATTGCATATGAAAAAAAAAGTTTGCCGTTGAGTTCCCCATAATCTAACTGAGCACCAAAAGAAGGAGCGTGTCAGAATCAGTAAAGAGACCCTTAAATTGCTACATGATGGTGGCCACCACATCATTTCTAAAGTTCTAACGGGTGATGAAACGTACATGCCGTTTTTCGACGTTCCAATACGTCAAGAAAGCAAAGTAAAGCTGATCCCATGCCAACAATGGTGAAAAGACAACGAACAATGGAAAAAGTACGGGATTTCTTCAGAAGTACGGGATTAGTCAAAGCCACTAGGTTGGATGGACAGAAAACAAAAACAGCAAACTGGAAAACGACTAAATGTCTCCTAGAAATTCTCTAAGAAGTGAATGTTAGGGAACTAATTCTTCACCATGACAATGCATCTTCCCATACAGCTGTATAAACAGTTGAGTTTATTAAGCAAAAACAAATTAAAGTTATATAACATCCACCTTATTCTACGAATCTACCCGTGTGTGACTTTTGGTTATTTTTAAGCTAAAAAAGAACACACGTGGACGTCGTTTTCATTCAGAAGAAGAGATTGATGTGGCTATAAATGCATTTTTTCACGAATTCCATAAACTGAATGGTTTAATGCATTTAATCTATAGAAAATTCATCTACACTAAAGTGCATTGATGCTGGAGGAGACAAATTTGAATACTGCTAAAATTTTGTAAGTATAAGCTTAAAAACCTGGGTGTATCTCGAAAATTTCAGAATGACCCTCGTATCACTGGCGTCATTTGATTTGACAGTTCTTTTAAGAAAAAAGAAGTCTTTCTAAAAGAAATTGTGAGTTTGGAATATACTCTATTTTGACATTTTGCATAAAAAATTCAGATAAGGTGATAACTAAATACGACCATCACCAGTTTTGTAATAGGGGAAAATGTTTTCCTTAGTTGTGAAAGGATTAAAAAGAAAAATCAAGGTTTTGGACAAACAAAAAAAAGTATTAAATTCTGGCATGGTTTATGTAAGAATAGCATCAACAGCGAACAAAATAAATAAAAGGTATTACGTTAAAGCTTTCTTTCTTTTGAAACTCGAATACGATTTGGTATGATAGCTATCAGTTTGTTTTGATTGCTATCAGAGCTTGAAATGAGAGAGACTTAAAAAAAGCTTTTCTTTCAAAACCCAAAAGAGGTAGATAACTCTTACATTCAAGATTCTTCTGAGCACCTTTAGACAATGTAAAAGGAATTCAGTTAGAAGAAAAAAATATATCTTCAAGATACACATACACATTTAAATATTCTTGAAAAATAAATCGTACAGCTGTTGACATTTCATTATTATCTGAATTCCATTGATTAGCAATGGAACTAAGAATTAACATTTCAACAAATATTTGTAGGAACACTTATTATTTCATTGAATCTAGCTTCAATTGTCTAATACAGAAGTTGCGCTATTAAAAACAAAGTCAAAATAACCTTTAATATTTTCATAACAATACGATTTGATAAACAATGAGCTCCAATGGGTATTCATAAAATTTGTACATTCTGCAACGTTTTTTCATCACCATGATACTGAAAGGGTATCATTTTCATTGCTTGTAGCATTGACAGATAAGATCTTTTCAGATGATTATGAAATCAAAGTTTTCTCACAAGTTTTAGAATCCCATTCCCTCAGTATTTTTTCACCATCTCATTTACGAATCAGCGAAACAGAATACGATAAACAGTCATCTCTTTTCAATTTATCGCTTTGTAAAAGCGAAAGAACTCTAACCAACAGAACTCATAAGAATTCATAATATTAATTAGAACGTCTTGTTCCAACACATGCCAGGTCTGCAGATCTTTATCAAGAGAGTTACCTCCAATATTATTCTTAAAGCCTTCCCTACTATTAGCATTTGTTTGGCAGAATTCATGCAAGAGGGAGGGGAGGGGGTGATCGAATAAAAATGATTTTCTTCTTATCGGGATATTTGTATTCGAAAATTCAGAAACGCGTGACATTTGCATGTGTAAGGGTTAACTCGCTCGCCTTTTGACAAGATCTCGTTCTACGATCGCAGTTAAAAATTTGGAAAATGGAACCCTCACATCATCAGCATCGATTATTATCAGAGATAACAATAAAATAGGCCGGGCGAAGAAATCTGTCGGACTTTCACATCCTGTAAAGAAAAGGCCTTAATGCTTTTTGAATAATGCATCGAATCTCATATATCCCTAGACAGGAGTAGACAAAAGAAAGTCGGTTCCTGCCCCCTGGTGGCAGAAAAGTAAAAGAACGGTTCCCGAGCAATCGATTGGTTGGGTGTCAAAGCCGGGAAAGCTTCGTTTTAATAATGGCTTTATCTGCAGCCAGTGTTGAAGTACTTAATGTGCCGTTCCGATGGCAAAGTGATTTGAATTTAATTAACACCCGATGAGCGGAGGTCCCGCGAGAGGGCGCTGCAATGGATGCATCTAATTATATGCTTGCGTGCTGGTAGCGAGGCTATTTAACCTCGGAGCGATATTATTCTCTCTAGAACCTGAATGAGCGTGTTTAGGGAAATTTGTGGTGACGTACAGCCACTTTGATGATAAAAGCCTCTAATATAGAAGATCGGTAATAAACCGGGTTTGCTGGCGGAACTCAGTGAACAATTACCGGATTGGTCTTGTCACCGGTGGGGGGTTGTCTAGTAAACGAAAACAGGAATGGAGGGCTAGGAAATTAAGTTTTTAATTGGGCAATTAGTTTTATACTTCGACTTATATTATAAGTTAATATATTTTCAATAGAAAGGGAAGAAAAATGAACGGATTGTTTTTTGAAGCGTCAACGTTCGTTTCATTTGAGCAAAACAATTGAAAATAATGCCTTTTTAAATCGGAAATAATTTAATTATCCAATTAAATCACTTTTAATGTTAATTTTTATGAAGAAAAAAATTGAAGTTGGAACACAAGATTTGTATTTTCTTTTCCTAATCGGTACATTTGGTCGGGGCATAAAATTAAGCAAAGTTAAAAAGTCATTTTGCGCGTGATTACATATAAGACCCAGGTTCTAATTTTTTCATATGATGACTAAAAGTTATTAAATTCACTGTTTAGAGACAGACAGCATTTTGTATCTAAGCAATGAATTTTGAAACTTTTAGTAAGACAGACTCAAAATGTTGTCTGTCTCTAAAAAATGATTTGGTGTTTTGTTTTTGTTTCATTGATTTATGAAGAAAGCTTATACACGCAGTTAAAAAATTTAGCGTCTAACAAGACTAATAATTTGGTTTTACTCGTCTAACCCTAAGAGTTCTCATACATTAGCTTCGAAAATATTTTTATATAGTTTGGATCCGAATAATAATGGGTATAATTATTCCAATTTTTTTTTAAACATTCAATGTATTTCTATCATTTTTTTTCACTTATTCAAAAATATTTGCCTTTAATATAATTGGTTTTTATCGTTTTGTGTGTACCCTTAGCATGGGCCCGAACAATTCGCTGTGTATTCAAGAAGCATTAATTTCGGGGCCGCTCGAATAACACTCGGGCACGAAAGATCAGTATTCCAGTTTATCGCTGGCTGACATGTATGTATGTGAATTAAAAGCAAAAAAAAAAAATCTTACTTTGGTTTAAAGGTTTTTTAAGAAAAATTTGATGAAGTGGTTGATTTAAGAAATTGTAACTGATCCATGAAGTAAAATTATTGATTCAGATATTATCAATGATGACTGAGTGGTAGTGCTTCGTGCTTTCACGCCACAAGTCCGAGGTTCAAATCCCAAGCTGGGCAAGGTCGACTCAGCCTTTCAACCCTTCAGTGGGTCGATAAATGAGTACCAGGCTTGCTTGGGAACAAAACACATGGGATTCGCGTCAGACAGACCACCTGACCGGAACATCTGCTCATGCATCTCAGCGTCCAAGGTCACGAACACTGAGATGAGCACAGTAGGCCTTGGCTCTCATGGGCTGTTGCGAAACTGAGTTTCGTTTCATTATCCATGAAGAATTAATTGATACATATTACAAGAAATGGGAGAGACTTTATATTACTTAATACTGATCTGATTTTGCTTATTACAGTCAGAAGGGTATGAGCTTTCGTATCGAAATTTATAGTGATGGTTTTGAATTTAGACGCGCCAAATTTAGAACTCTATGAAGGCTATTGGAGACAATGTTGAAACACTACGAGAAATTAGTTACTTCTCTTTCTTGACTTCCATTTCCCTCCAAGAGAGAACATTGAGTTCATTTAATTCGCTTGCATTATTCCACACGAGGACTCTTTAGAGAAATCAGGACTTGAATCCGTGGCATGATCTGAACATTACCAGTCACGATCTTACTACTACTGCGGCCAATAACAAAGAAAGTATTCTTCGTAAGAGTTTGTTGCACATTGAAAAGGGTGTAAATTGAATTAATTAGAAATGTATCTGAAGCTTATGTATAAATCTCTTGAAATATTTTAATCTAAAGTCTCATTGTTTCCATTTAACTTAACCCCTTAAGCGGTTTACCCGTACAACGTACGGGTTATCGAAAGTTGGCCGCAGCTGGTTTGCTCGTTCGCTGTACGAGAGCAGATATTTTTTCTTTCTTTGATTTGTGTTTATTTTTTTGTTCTTATGGTGAATGATTTAGTGCTAGTATTTTCAAAAAATGTAGTTTGTCTATGGTACTAAAATGCTTTTCGTCCGGCATTTTTTTTTTCTGTGGTGAGACGGGAATTAGTATGGTGTTTAGTTATAAACAAAAAAAATATGCCTTTATTGAAACATTTTGAGTAAAAAAATACCGTTTAAGGGTTAACTTTACATATCTATTTAATTTAAATCCAATAATGTAATAATTACTAACTTGATTTGAGCGTGAAAAATTATTTATTGATTTCATTTAGTGATACATTTTTTATTACAACATTACTATAATACGGTACATTTTTAGTTCTGCCAATGAATAGATTAAATGTCTGATTTCAATTTCAATGTTTTTTTAGATTGGTTTTAGATTTAGTGATGTATGACATTACAACAGTGGCACACATAAGGGGTGTGTCCTAGGGGTCCAACCTCCCCCAAATCCCTTGAGTTTTTGTCGATTGATGATAATCCTATATATATATATATATATATATAACGTAAAATTTAACTGTACTTGTAACTAACAATTTATTTTATTAATTAATGCTAGTTATTAGTTCAATAATTTATTTTTTACTGTTTTTTGTTAACAAAATTGACAAAATCGGAAGAATGAGTTGGTGATGTCTTGAGATATGATACGAGTTGGGGGACACTTTCCACCATGGACACCCCCCTTGAAAATTTTTTGTGTGCGCTACTGCATTACAATAAAAACATATTTATGAAGAATCAATCTAAATTTTTGATTTGAAGAATTGAGAGAAATTCAATTTGAAGGCCTTTTTTAAGTGCAGTATAGATTCTAATATCCTTTTTAATTAACTTTTATAAAATGCACTAGATTTTGTAATTATTTTTTATACATGATAAAACCGTAGATGTTATCAAATCTTTAGTTATCTATCTAGTCTAATATTTATTTCTAATCTATAGTTATCTACAACTAAATTATTAATTATAAATATTTCCACTCTTTATTAAAGTTTAAAGGACACTATGAAATCATTTAGAACATATAATTTAATTACTTTAATAATTATTAATTGAGGTAGTTCGCATTATTAGAGATATCATGCGCAAAAGAAACTTTAGGTTTATGTATATTATTCTTACTTGGAAAATGTTCAAAGAATATTGTTCCCCTCAAAATATTAATTCACTTTTAGTGAAGTATAATTGCAACAAATCTATCGTTCTTTGTATTGTACAGAAATCTTTTTATTTTAATTTTTTTACTTTTCAAAAGGTAGTTTAAATGTAGCAAAATTCTTTGAACTGTATAAAGATTTTTATGTTGTTAACATGTTATTTTTTTATTTTCTATCTCAGAATGTTATAAAAATTATTAAAATAGTTTTCTAGTCAAGGAATGAATGCTATATTTTGGCAACTGAAGTAGCTTTAAAGTAACTTAAAAAAATTATATTTATGAATCCTTTTTGAAACATGTTCAGTAAATTATGTTTCTTGTTCCTTCAAATTTAAAAAAAAAATGATTTCTTTTCATTTCAAATCTTTTAAAATGTTTTATTGATCGGCTGTCTTTAGATAAATTTTGAACATATAATAATGTTTTATGACTGAAAAATAATTTCTTATAAAACAGAATTAATTTTTAAACTGTTTATTTTCTAAATAAAAATAGAATTCATTTTTAGAATGTATATTTTCAAAATAAAAATAGAAATAATTTTTAAAGTGTGTACTTTCTAAATAAAAATAGAATTAATTTTTAAAATGTACATTTTTAAAATAAAAATAGAAATAATTTTTAAAGTGTATATTTTTTAAATCAAAATAGAATTAATTTTCAAAATGTATATGTTCACCATAAAAATAGAATTTTAAGATTTTAGGGATTAAACGATGAAAATAATTAGTGTATAATTTTGGCCAACACACTTTTTCTTGTTTTAATACACTTTATTAAAAATAATTAAATCTTTTGCATTTTTAAAACTCTAAATTTAATAGTGATATTGCTTTTCTTTGATTATGTAAGCGTATAAATAACATCTTTTTATTATTAATATTTACAAAAAAAAGAAAGAAAATAGATAAATAAATATGAATAATTTATATCAAGTAAAAATGGAATAATAGCAAAATAATTCTTATTATAGCTCCAGTAAAACAGCTTTTGATTTATTTATTATACAGTTAAGTCAGATTTTTAAGAAATAATCAAGAGTGTTTAATATGAAATTCTTATTTCCTGAACTCGTATATCAAACACCTTAAAAGAGAAATATTCAATAATAAATTAAAAAGTCGTGGGATTAATGAACACTCATCTCTCAATTTTTGATTAAATTGCGTTTAAAACATAATAAATCTATCAGTATAGTCTAGAATCTATCTCATTACCATTTATTACTAAAGCAATGAGTATGAAATATTTTACATTTCAACAATTTTGAGCTATTATATTTATTTATTAATCATTCGATTGATTCGACATACAATCGAACGTCGTTTATCCGAATGTTTATTATCCGGAGCGCCAAATATCCGAACCAAAGTCCGGATACGTATTCGAACAGTGCAATGCTAAGCAGTTGTTTCGTGTGAGGCCAAAAGTGACGGGAAAACCCAAGGTGAAGGATATTTGGGGAATTTCAGCTGTGTGATTTGGTAAACATCTACGTGGAATATTAGGTTAGTTTGTTTCCAAGTGAGGAGGTGTATACGTGCTCTTTTGTTGAGTTTTGTTGCTGTAGAAACCTGGATGGCATGCGATGCAGAAGACTGTGGATTTCAAATGTTAAATGATGAAGAGATTGTGTCTTCCGTGCAAGAAGAATCCGACCCTGTCAACGATGAAACGGATGAAGACGAGGACAACAACAACGAAAGTAGCAAATGCTGAAGCTTTTTTTGAGTTAGAGACAGCTATGGAGTGGTCCGAATAACTATCAGAGTGCTGTCCTACTCAACTACTGCTGCTGAAGAGAATCCGAGACCTTGCATTGAAAAAACGTAGGTGTACAATGGTACAGCGGAAAGTATAAGAGATTATTTTCCGTAATAAAGGTAAAATTGCGACATTTTGCACCTATTTCGCTTTTTCATCAAGCACGTTTCCCGCATGTGATGATTTTCAATATTCGTAGAGTGTAAGGTTTCATATACTGCATGGATCGGATTCGGTTTTCGGTAATCCGAACAGTGTCCGGTCCCAATTGATTCAGATAAACGACGTTCTACTGTATATGAGAAAGTTTCAGAAAGAGTAGCTCGTTTAAGTATCGATTCTATTTTGGACCAGACGTGGTAGCCGAGTGGCCATGGTCACGAACTCATGGCCAGCTTCATTTCTGTAGGATCTTGTGAGTCGATTCCGTGTGATACATAGAGGGGTTGATGCATTTTAAATCTGTGGAGATCACAAGTTTTCCCATTAGCGTAATGTGGTTGCTCAGAGATTAGAGTGTCATCTTAGGTGACGGTCTTCGTCACTTGACCACGCTCAGAATTACAAGGTTCTTTGCCATTAGCCATTGTGCAGTTTCAATGCGTCACGTTAATCAACAATCAATTAATCAGGGACCCACTTGAGGGATGTCCTGAAGATACTGCAAGCAGGGACGTCTTAAGACTCTTTGAGGCCCTGGGCCCTTGTGCAAAAGTAGGCCCTATCTGAGATCCTTAAAAGTAGACGTTATATAGTATGCATTGTCAAATACTCGTTAAAATGGTAATTTTATACAAACAAATGTGCACAACTCACAATCTCAAAAACCTAGACATAAACCGGCTGGACCGATGAACCGCATTTTGACTAAATGAGTTGAATGATTGTTAATGGTATTAAGCCTGGACCTTGACATGGATAACGGTCATCACATAATAATACAATCTAACCACTTTTGCCAGTTGACATGCATTTTGAAATTCCCTGTTTTTCTGAGAATATGTACGGGAATAATATTTGACCATTAAAATTTACCGGATCATGATTTTATTAAAACAAAGTCGAGAACGAAATGAGCCCCCCTCTTTTAGGACTCGGGCCCAGTTGGCCCATGCCTTAAGATGTCTCTGGCTACATGGTACTTTTGAAAGAATTTCAAAGAAAGCTCTTTGTGAGGTGTTAAGTTGCCTTTTTGGTTACCTGAACCAAGCTGAAAACGCCTGAGTTCGATACCTAAACTTTACTTTAGATTTTAAACAAACAAATAAAATTTAATTTAATTGATATTGGTGCCTTTTACAATTAATAATTTAAAGGAAATGATCTGTTCCCGGTTTCATTTCTCTTTTTAAATTTATTAATGATTGAAACAAATATTTCTAATCCTAATACTTGTAACACTAAAAAAAAAGACCTTTTTAAGCGCCATATAGCTTAGGCCTCGTTTAGCAATGGATTCATAAACTTCAACATCAAACTATCACTTTAATCTAAGCTTCTTCACATTTGTAGTTCCAATTTGAAATCACTAAAATCCAGAGCATTTTGGATAAAGTAGTGTTTTAAACGTGAATTCGGAAACTTTTTGAATAGAAATATAGTTAACTAAATCAGCGGTTGCTCACATTTAGAACTTCATGGACCTCTAAGTGTATAATTTTATATTTGGCGGACCACTAATATGAATTTAGGGGGAAAAAAAGGTCCATAAATTTATATACTAATAATCAGAAAACTTTTATTTTATTAATGAGTAATGCACCCATTAAAGGTACCAGTATCAGAAAACTGCTCAATGTTATTTCACTAATTTAGCCTGATTGCCAAATTTCTCTTTCAAATGTCAGTAGATACATCCGATCGCTAATTCAGAAGGAATTTCGCTAAAAGTAATAGCTGACATTTTTAAAAAAAGTATAATCCACATATCCATAGTCTATTTTGTTCCTCATCCTTTTTGTATGAAACTGAATCTTCACAAAAATGAAAATGTGTCACAATTTTTCTGCTGACAGTGAAACATTCTTCACGGGTCATGAGTTGCAGACCTCTGATTAAAATAATTATACAATCTTTAAATTTAAATTAAATATTTTTCTTGTCTGAAAATCCATTAGAGTAAATGTTTTACAATTGCACACATTGTTTTACTTTCATGAGATTAATTTAACTATTTCCAGGATTTTAGAAACACGAAAATAGAATTTTAAGAAATATATAAATTCGCGCTCTTTCTCTACTTATATTAGTAATATGGCTTTGTAAACATGCCTATTAACGTGATAAACAATGCATGTAATACTTTAAAGAAAGCCAAACATATGGTGATTAGACTTCTTTTTTAAAATAGGCATTGTTAAACATTCAACTTAAAGTACGTAGACATTAATTCCTGTTTGCCTATGCCAAAATTGGCTTTGAATCTCATTTGGCTCGTTGCCTTCTTTTAATAAGCTGGCATATTTTTAAACGCTGGCAAATTATGTTGTCAAAGATTAATGGAGCTGTTGTGAGTGACGTGAAATATTGGTAGAAAACACGCAATCTTCTTACACTTCATTCTTCCTTTTTGACAACCGAGATCACTAACGCTGCTCTTTCTTTTCGGTAAATAAGTAAAGAGTTAAAAAATCCAACTATGTCATCTTCATAAAAGATCCAGTATTTGACTCTTCAAAGACAGATTTCGCTACGATGCAAATTTCTCGCCTCAAGACGCCAAGCAATTTGCAAATCTCACGCCTGTAGTGGTTCTAAAACTCATTAAAACGGTGCGAGCAAGGGAAAAAAATGAGAAATATGACATGGCAAGCGAAAAAGGAAACACGCTTTGGGTGGCGACTAATTTTCTAGCACTAAGCGTGAGTGTAGAGTAACCATGTGAATTTCGTGACTTTCTGGACTTGGATTATTCGAGGCATACATCTTAATTCTTTTTGTGGACACGACAAATTCAAAGCACGTAGTTTCATTACAATTGAGTCGTCACATTCTGTGAAAGTGGGTATTATTGTGCCGTTTGCTGTCAGTGGATTACTGAGAAAGTACGGTCCAAGTGTTCGCTTCCCGAATTTTTATTTTCATTTGGAGTGTCTGTAGAGTAAATTTGGGCAGAGATATGCCGTCATTGTGTGGGAGAAAGATTTTCTAATTTGCTTTAAGGACCCACCTCTTAACATGTTTTGGAATAGCATATAAGGAGGGGTGGATAATAATAGATATTTAAACATTTTTATTTTCTTAAAAAGTCTTTTTTATCAAACAAGTAAAAGAAAGAAAAGGAAAAACAAAAAGTAAAATAAATAAATAAAAGCTATAGAATAGAAGTATTAATTCAAATTATTTCAGAATTATTATAATAAATACTATTAAAAATTGTGTGTGTGTGTGCACGCTGAAAAGTTAGCATACATATATAGTAACGTTGTTTTTCATTAGCTTAAGTTATAAAAAAGCAATAAAAATGGACAGGCAAATAATAGACTAATTAATAAGAGAAAGCTAAAAAATACACAAAAAAACAAGTTTTCTTTCCTAAAAATATTTTAACCTTAATAAGGAATATGTTTTCAAAATTTATATTGATTAAAATTTTTCATTTCTTAAACTTTCAGTCAAATATGATTATTAATTCAAAATTAAAGATGATTTCATATATAAATGGTTATTAATGTGTTTTCGATATTGAATGAAGTTAACAATTGTACTATCTAATGCGTAAAATATAATGTAAAAATACCTGAATTTGAATAAAATAATCCAGCATTTTTTAAAAGTTACTCCACTTTTCAAGTTAAGAATTACAGAATCTTCTTGTTTGTTGATACCTGAATTAGTAATATCAATATTATAAATTTTTGATCTTCTGTATTAAAAATCCCAATATAAGAGATAACCTTGAAATTACGTTTTTTCAATACAAATTTACCAATTAAGATATCCTTCTACCCTAAAATTGTGAATTTTGCCAAAAATTAAAAAGTTTTTTTTATGATTTTATTTTATAGGCCATTTTATTCGCTTTATAAACTATCAAGTTCATTATTTTTCGTTCTCTAGAACAAAAACTACAAGTGTTTTAGTAAAAGCAGATGCCATTACTTTAAGCAAAATGTCATTCGTTAAAACGTGTTTTACTCGAAATGTGTTTTTTTAAGAAGCTCAAACGGAGACAGCGATTGCTGAAAAAGTTTGGAAAATAATTAAATGAATTTTTTTGTATATGTTTCATATAATAGTAGAAGTGTTTTAACCTTCAGATTTATAAATCACTGTAACCACAAAATTTACAGTCCCTTATGTGAATGTAATCACTGTTTTTTTAAGCAATATCATATAATAACTAAAATAAAATGCTCTAGTTTTTGTAAAAATTAAAATATCTCTAATCTTGAAGGTCATTGCAAAAATGAATAACATAGCAAGACCTCAGAATTGAAAAATTGAAAATTTGTTCATAAACGTTTGGTACAGAATAGGCCCCGTTTAGGTTATGTTTTTATAAATTTTTTCCCATTAGTCATAATAATTTCTTTTTAATTTCTCAATTTTAGCATATTTTTCTTAAAATGTACTAAACATATCTAAAAACTACAAAAAAAATCCTCATATCTCCATTTTTTTAAAAAAAAAAGTTGTCGCAAGTAGTCGGATACCTTAAGTAATTACACACTATTCTTATATTATGATTATAAAATATTGTTTTAATTTTAAACAAGAGTCTACTAATGATTAAATTAACTAGTTATATATATGTATTTAATATCAAAATTTAAGTCTTAGTTTTTCACCGCATTGTAAATATATAATTTTATCCATTTCTATGCGATAAATACGATGAAGTGATGAGTTTTGCTGAAAATATTGAAGAAAGAATAATTACGAAAAGCATGTATAAATTAAATAAATTTTGCAGCTAATTGAGTTTTAAATACAAATTTTTAAGGAAAATAAACTACTTGCCATATCAAATATTAGGTGACATTAAAGAAATCATTATTCAAGGATGATTGTCTTGTATTCATTTTAAATTTATGCATTATTTTTTGTCCATATATATAAAACTCATAGCATATTTATGTTTACGTTGTAATACATAATTTGAGTTAATATACATTGACAGATAGAGATAAATAGACAGTTAGAGAGAGGGGGGGGGGTGAAAGAGTGAGGAAGAAAAACAGGAAAAGAGAAAGAGAGATATGGAGAGAGATAAAGAGAGAAAATTTGCGAGATATTTAAGAGCCATTATAACTTTTGCGAGCAATTTTTTGAAAAATAAAGAAAAAAGTTAAGTTATTTAAAATATTTTTTTTTTTTTGCGAATTTTATAAAAATATAATTTTTTTAACTCTGATAAAGTAGATAGTAAGATAAATTTTTTAAGTATTTATATCTAACTCACACACGAAGTATTTCATTTTATGCATGAATAACAACTTCCAACTATGCTATCGTTGAAAGGTTCTTGAAGCCCTTCTATATGAGTTGATAGAAGGTCTTCAATTAAATTAAATTTAAGACTTATTTATAAATAGCAGTTTTTGATTCTTATTTTTTACAATAAAATATTATAATTTTATTTCTTCGTAAATTAATTGTTCTGAATCAGGAAAATCACTTACACACGCGAGGAAGTGTTATACAAAATTTTATAAAGCTTTCAAATTCAACAAATAAACATTCATTTCTATAAAACAGAGATAAAAAAAATCATTATGAATTGTTTTTAGTTATTTAAAAATTATTTTAATCACCATGACTGATTAGTTTATGTATTTTAATGATATTGTTTTCAAAAACACAGTAATTTGAAAATAAATAAAACAAAAAGTAAATCTTATACTGAGGATAGAAACACCATTCCTCATAAAAACATTGTACATCATTGAAAGATTTGAATGTTAAAAATTGAGATTAAAGTAATAGGTTTAAAATTAAATGACATTTAATATATATATAAATATATATAGCTAGTTAAATAACATAAGGTGCGTCTGAAGGTTTTGCATGGAAAATAAGTTCTGTATATTGAAATTTAGTATATTTTTTTTAGCATTTATAAACCCCGTGCACCACGCAATGTATAACACAGGGGCCATACAACACAGACAGAAGAAAGGATTACAACACAAACATCCATGCCTTCTCCGGGATTCGAACCCAGTCCCTACGGCACCGCAGTCAGCTTCACTGACCACTGTACCGGATGGGCGGCGAATTTAGTATTGTAATATATATGTGCTCAGACATTAACAAAGTTACCCAGTAATATTCTGAGGATAAATATATAAATCCTTATTTAATTATATTACCACATCGTAAAAAGAAAGAAAAAATTTCTTGTTCTGATCAAACTCTATTGTTTTGAGTCAAATCATTCTTTTTCAGTGTTTCTGTGATTTTTGATGCTTTTATTGAATAACTCATTTTCTTTTCCATATGACAAAAAAAAGTTGCTCCAAATTACAAACAAAAATTTCTTTATAATATCCATTATTATTATTATTGAAAGAGCGCTGTATCCTGTTTTAAAACTTTCCCAAAACTACTACCAACACAAGTGCTTTCAAACACTCATAAATAATTTATAATTTATATCTAAACGATTTAATCCTTTGTACTTCTATTTACAGGGCTGTTTCCCTAAAAAGTCGGCTTCTAATGAATCTCAGAATAAGAGTTACCCCAAATATAGCGATGCTTTAAAGCGTTATATAGCTGCATCAAAAAAGAGATAGGTAATAAGAAAATAAATATAAATAAAATTTTAATTTAATCTCCCCCCCCCCTTAGAATTATGAAATTCAGTTTAATTTATTGTTTTTGTTAGTGTGAGTCCATTTATCTAATCCAATTTCTCCGTAGTTTAAAAAACTAGTTTTAATGTGCCTTTACTGAATCTCCCCGTTTTTTTCAATATCACATGAATAGTAGCGCAAACAAGGGGGATATCCTAGAGGTCCGTATCCCCCAAAACCCTTGAGTTTTTTTCGATTGATGGTAATACTATATATATATATAATTAATAAATATACACACAAAATAGTTATAAACCTAAGATAACTAGTCATGATAGTATAAAAAGATAGTATATATATATATATAACGCACAATTTAATTACGTACTTGTAATTAACAATTTATTTTATTAATTAATGCTAATTATTAATTCAATAATTTATTTTTTACTGCTTTTTTTGTCAACAAAGTCGACAAAATCAGAAGAATCAATCGATGTTGTCTTGAGGTACGATACGAGTTGGGAGACTTTCAACCATGAACTCCCCCCCCCCCCGCCTTGAAAAATTCTTGTGTGCGCTACTGCATATGATTCATCATTTTTTTCATCCTAACTATACAACAAGCATTTCATGTCCTATCCATTACCCTCATTATTAACAACACTCGATCCCCTTAAAATACCATCGTAACAACCACCATCATAAAACTCCACTGCACAAGTGGGACTAATTCACAATCAAGCGCGAAAAAAGTCAATCTGGACGATCTGATCCTGGTTGCCAGCTTCCATATGCACGGTAATTTCCCAGCGATCGGTGTAGTCCCCCTCAAGCTCCCCCTACAAGCGTCACACCAACCTTAGCACCCTGAGCTTCATTCATCGCATCTATCAAAAGTCATTACTACATATCAAAGCGTGGCGTTTGATCCCTTTTCATACTACGGTGCCCCTCTATCCCTTCTTGTTGTGGGTGACTGACTTCGGGCACCCCCCACTTCGATGATAACCGCTAGGGCTTGTCATAAACCCGCCTAAAAAGCAGCTTTGGTGAGAACAGTAAACTGATACAGTTGGTGCTCATAATGCCCGATTAACACCATAGTGTTCCCCTCCAAAGAGGGAGGAGAACTCATCCCCTCCCTTGCCCGTCTTTTGCGGGTATTGTGGGGTATCGTGGTGTATATTAACTGAGAATGGTATTATCTTTCAATTATCTTGAGTCCCATGTTGATCCTGGACCAGTGGTTTGCAGTACAGTCACACTTTTCTTTCCGGATTTGGATCGATTGGATCTCCAGTGATTTTTGGAGAATTAGATATGATCTGAGAATGTATTATTCAGGGAGTTTACGCGTTGGTATCTTTTTTTTTCTTCTTTAGTTAATTTTTTGACAGCAGTTTGATTGGATAATCTCAAGGGTAAATACTGGAGTTCGGATATGGTAGATTATTTGCATATCGGATTTACATTTAAAATACAGATATTTAAAAAGATTAAAATTAATGGAAGGAAGTGTGTGTTTCAGAGAATCCATCAAATATAACTGTTGTTATTTCGCTTCTTATTGTGAATATTCCACCTCGAGTTTCATCTAAAAAGTTTGAATGTAAGCGCCTACTGTATAGAAAGGTTGTAGCATGGCTTGAGGCTCTATGTTTTCCCGTTCATGAGGTTTGGAAAGGGGTTACTCGCTCATGCATCATTCTTCTCACTTGATTGTGCTTTAAAATCACGGGGCTCGCCAAAAATAAAAAATAAAAAAAGCCCTCGTGTTGCCTCAGAATGCTGTGTTAATAATCAATCATTCAATCAAAGAGTAAAGAAAATTTTAATCATGCATTTTATAATGTAAGAAAAAGTTTGAAAAGAATTATTTTCATACTAAGAAATTTTTTGATGAAATTTAAATGCCATAATTCCTTGACTTTTCGGGATTTCATTGATACTCAAAATTTCTTCGATACAATTTAAAGCTTAGTGAAAGAGAGTTTTTTACTCTTTTGTGGGCCTTGGAAAGAGAGAAAAATTACTTACGTATATGATCTTACAAAATATACCTTTGGGGAGCGCAAAACCTATTATAATATATTTACCTTGCTATTAAAACGATGGGAAAAATAATTCTCATACTAATCTTCTATTTTTTACTGACCTTGCCATCATAAATAGTTTCATACTGTGGTAAGTGTACAAAAGAAGCATGTTTATACTAAATAGCATTAGCTCGTCAGCTAATAGGCGAATATTCCTCAAGAAAAAGGAAAGGGCGACCTGCTAGCTTCCAAGCAAAGAAGTGTGTCGTTCCCGATGATGTGCGCTTAGCCAGTGTGGAAAACCATATGCCAAAGATGGTTTCCAACTATTGACGATGCAGGAAATGTAGCAGAAAAGATGTGTGCAGAATATGATGTCCCCTTGTGCATTGGGGCATGCTTCTCATTTTTCATGGTAAATAATCCCCATTAAATTAAATTTTCTTTATAGCGGTGAATGGTTTCTGAAAAGTATTCATCCTACCCCTAAAATTTAAATGTAAACATAAAATTCTGCTAAATAAAATAAATTTCCTTAAATGATATTGTTTGATTGTTAATAAAACACAAAAAACTGGGAGAAATTCAAAAGGGAAATAAATGGCCCATGAAAGGGTTAATGTACCACTCTAAAGCAATAAGAGCCTCGACAGATTTAACGATCACACTCCCTCTATGAGGGGATTCTTCAATGGCACCAGCCACGAGTTCGTGACCATAACCACCAGGTTACCACGATTATATTTAAAGTTCAAAATATAAATAATAATTTATTTTGAACATTTGTATGCTTAGTGAATGTTTTAAATAGGTGTAACAAATAAAAAATTGTATTTTTACCTTTTTGAAAATTTTATTCGAAGTCCAAAAGTAAACCGATAAATAATATATCTGATAATTTTCATATTTATAATGATCTATGTTCATTGTGTTTGTGTAAATGTCTGTTTCAATTTCTCTGTTTATATATTGTATGGAATCCTAAAAAATCGTTTTTCTTTTAATACATGTACATTTAATGATTATTGCAAAAGTTATTACACGAACAATAAAACAATTTACAATTCAATTTATTCATTATAAAATCTATATTCGTATAATTCAAATTTCTTAACATAATTATTTTTGAAATATTTGTATTAAAGTCTTTATATATAATAAAAAATTTTTAAAAGTGGAGTTTGGGATAAAATTAAGTGAAATTAGGCTTCCGATGTAACTCCAGGAAGCTAAGTATTGTTTAATGCTGTTTTTCCTTCTCATATGAAGAAAGGGAAAAATTGTTTTAAAAATTCATTTAGATGAAAGAATTTGATTAGTACAAAATATTTCTCTTATTGCTCAGGAATTAAAAAAAACCGTTTTAAACAGTTTAATGGTATCTATATTATGGTATTTAGATTAAGATGAGGCCGCGGTAGCCAAGTGGTCAAGGTATCGGGTCATGGCTAGCGTATCATGAGTTTGAACTCAGTACCACTGAAGATCCGCCGTGTAGGGGAGCGATGTACGTTAAATCCTTCGAGATATCAAACATCCTTCCGTTGGTGTGGTGTTGTAGTTAGGAGAGGAGGGGTGCCAGCTCAGGTGTCATCCGCGTCCCTTGGCCATGGTTCAAAATTAGGTGGTCTGTCGCCAAAAGCCCTCGTGTATAGCTGAACAGTTCGACGTTAATATTCACTCACTCACTTGATTAAGATGAAGTGATAATTTATCGTAAGAATTTGTTTTACAGTGAAAAAAAACAAGAAAAAGGTGTTTCTTTTTCTAGTCGTTACTCACCCACTTTACTGGGTATTTCATGATTATGCATGGCTATAATATTCTACTTTTATATAAATTATTGATGTCCATGTGTCACAGCATTAAACTTTCAGTTGTATTGAAAAACATTCTTATATCCTTCGTATCTTGATCTAAAAAAACCAAACATGAATTTCTAAAACAGAATAATTATCTTACACGCTCCCTTACTCCCGCAAGAGTCGACTTCCACAAAACCCACTCTCAGTGGATTTCTCCTCAACAAAAGAAACATGCCTACCGAGTTTCAAGCCTACAGGTCAAAAATGGATTTTTTTTATCAATCATGCCCCCGTAACCTCCCTTAGGGATCCATTTACTCAAAACCCATTCTTAGCGGATCTTACTCAATAAAAGTAACATGAATAAAAAATTTCAAGCCTGCTGACCAAAAAATTCCGGAGATTTTGTGAGTGATGAGAGAGTAAGTCACTCTTCTCTCTCTCTCTCTAAATATATTTATATAGAGAGAAAGAGAGTGAGTGAATGTTAACGTCGCACTGTTCGGCTACTCGAGGGCGTTTGGCGATGGACCTCGTAATTTTGAGCCATGGTCAAGTAACAGGGACCACACCTGAGCTGGCACACTCCTCTCCTTCCTACCACATCACACCAACAGAAGGGCGTTTGAGCTCTCGACAGATTTAACGTGCATCGCTCCCTTACATGGTGCGTCTTCAGTGGCACTAGGCTCGAACTCATTACACAGGCTATGAGTCCGTTACATCTACCACTAGGCTACCATGGCCATATATCTAAAATATAAAATTATCCTGTCACAGTGTTTGTAACCAAACTCCTCCGAAACGGCTAGACCGATTCTAATGAAATTTTGTGCGTATATTCAGTAGGTCTGAGAATAGGATGTAAACTATTTTTCACTCCGATATTGCAATTAGTTAAAAAGATATTAATTAAAACCCTTAAAACGCCTAATTGTTTTACTCCAGCGGGTTGTTTACTTGACAGAACTTCCATTCCGTTTCGGCCGAGCGGTGATCCGACGTTTCCACCATCTTAAAATTGCCATCCAATTTTTATTAATGAAATCAGACAAAAAATAATTACAGAATTGGAAAGATCATTTATTTCGCCACGATACGGTATAATTTTTTTTTCAAAATAACGATATTTTCTATTTTTTACGAATTTTTTAAAAAATGGTTGATACTGATGCGTTTTTATGAAAATTATTTCTAAATCGTTGCGTATGAATTTGTTTTTGTGTTATTAAAACGATATTCTACACTAAATAACTTCAAGCCTTTCTCTTTTAGATTCAATCATTTAAAAAATAAAATTCCCAAAACATTTTTTTTAAAGAATTTTTAAAAATCAGTCCAAATTTTTACTAAACATAAAATAACTTCTTCATTTATGAAAGTAATCGCACGAAACTTTTTTTCCGTGTGCAAAAAAATATTATCCGTAATCTGTACGAAGATTGAAAAAATTGCTTAAAAATTACGGATTTTAAAATTTTTTTGTGATTTTCGTAAAAAACCGTTTTTGCGAGAAATAATTTAAACAGTATTTTTTGTGCATTTTTTATTTCAAAGTACTTTATTTTTGCAATTAATTTTTGAAGTTTGAAAGCATTAACTTAAAAATTATGCCCTATAAAAAAAAATTAATAAAAAGTACGCGATTTTACAGTTAGCCAAACCTTGGAGTCGAAAAATAGTTTTACGCCAAAGACCTTTGAACTGTTTAACCGTCGACCGGATCTAACTCAAGGGTTACATTAAAAAAGGGGAAATCAGTAAATTTGGCAAGTCAAAAAAAATGCGAGTGAAAAAGTTATTCTTGCTTCAATTTTCGTCATTTTTTCTTTAGATAATTTTCAAAATTAAATCGTCATAGATGTTAGATTAAGATAACAAAATGTATTCAATACATTTCTGAGACTCATTTAAAATATTTATCAGTATCAAAATTTTTGTTCTCTTTCGTAAAACTTATAGTTTACTTTAAAATAATGCCTAATGTATAAATCTTTTTTGACATATAATTTCATAACAAAAACGCAAAATTTGCCCATTTCGAATTTTTTTTTCTTCGAATTATTCAGTTAAATAAGCATAACTTCCTTAGAAAAAAAATAAAAGCAATGTTCAAATAAAAAATTCTTCATTATTAATTGCGTGTTATTAATATATCAAAAATCACTAAATTGGCATGACCCAATTAATTGCTAAATGAATATTTTTAATCAATATTAGTATAAAATAATTAATTAATTTTGTTTTGTATTTTTGATTTCTTCTAAAATGAATAAATATAGATGAATTTAAATGAAAATGATTTTTAAAAAGTTCATTGATCATTTAGAATCAGTGATTAAAAAAATAAAATGCCGAAAACTATCTTTTTTTTTAAGAATGTTACCCCCCCCCCTTTTTTTTTTTACAAAACAATGATATTTTGCATATTTTATGATTTTTTTCTAAAATGAATCAAAATCGTTGCGTTTAAATAAAAATGATTTTTAAAAATTTAGAATCAGTGATTTAAAAAATAAAAAGCCAAAAACTTTTTTGAACAAATTTTAACAAAACACTTAAAATACTTAAAACAATCATTTAATAATTTCTTCTTTTATAAAGATAATTGCATGAAACTTTTTTCCCGTGTGTCGAACATTTCAAAATATTCTCACAATTTTACTCCAACATTTAAAATAGTAGTAAAGTTTTGTAATTTGAAAAATTTCTACTTTTCTGTCTTTTTTCAACATACAACTATTTTTAAAAAGGCTACATTTTCGTTTCCGGGGACTAAAATATTGCAACGAAAGAATTGAAAAGTGAGTGAGTGATTAATAAATTCGCGCTGTTCGCCTATCCGAGGGTTTTTAGCGACGGACCTCGAAATTTTCAACCATGGTCAAGTGACGAGGACGGCACCTAAGCTTTTACCCACCTCTCCTAAGTTCCACACCACACCAACGCAAGAACAAATTTCGAAAAAGGGAGTTTTAATGTCATAGTTAAGGAAATCACTCACATCGCGCATACACACACATAAGTGCTATCGTCCTGAGGGAAACAGGAAATTCCCATGGGGATAAAGTTATTCACTGGTAAAAGCCCGTGCAACGCCGGGCTAAGCGGAGAGGAAAGATACAAAGAAGTAAAAGTAATTTCGAGAAATAATATTGGAAGTGCTGATTTTGTGAAGAGAAGGGAAAATGTTAAACGAGAAAGCCATGACACGCACTCACGGGCCATACACTCACATCGTACGCGTCACACCCACAGAAAAGTGCTGGCGTCAGAAAGAAAGGAGGAAATTAACATGGGGATTAAGTTATACCTTCGGTAAAAGCCCGTGCAACGCTGGGCCGGGTCAGCTAGTATATATATATATATATATGTATATACAGAGAGAGAGAAATATAATAAAAGCAATGAGCAATGTTATGCATATTGTAATTTATCAGAATCCTTTCAATTCCTCATTTTTTGAAAATTAATATACAAAAGATAATTTAGCTATCTCCTTCAAGTAAAAATTTTAAATCAAAGAATTAATGAAAATTTTCGAAATAATTCTGCTATTTCTTTCTCTCGCACAAAGAATTCAAATACTCAGTGAAAAACAAATGGAAAAATTTTAAACATTTTGTTCATGTCTTGTATTCAGACACGTAGATCTGGAAATCTATTATGTCAAATTAAGTGAGCAGTAATTTTAAAAAATTCCAATTATTTTGAAATTTAGTTGTTTTTCTTCCTTTTTTTAAATAACATAATTACCTAATCCATACAATTTCAATCATAATTTTATACAAATGATATTTCTTCTCATTTCTTATCGAGCGCTGTTCAAACAGTACTTAATACTAATGTTTCCAGTCATCCAAGACATTACTTCTTAAATACCTTCGTAATGTTTTCCCTCATAAATGAAATTGGAACCATCAAGTTCTCAAACAAGATGCCATAGATATCTCGATTTTGTCAAAAGGAACGAAAGGATGGTAATTTGAAAATCAATAGTTCTTATAGGTTTCTCAGTAATTGAAATTCCGTAATTAGGTAAATTAATTTGAATTAAATGCATATTTCTGAAGTGAAAAAAAAAGCTTAGAAGCATTGATTTTTCTCTTGGTGTACTTTTAGCAAAGATAATGAAAGAGAACTTTGCGTATTAACCTATTAAAATCAAATAAATTTCTAATTAATTTAAACTTTAACGATATTAATTTATTTGTTGAACACACTTATAGTAGTATTTTAAAAAGTGATTTTTATTAAAATGGGGAAGGGGTGGGGTTACTCCCGTCCGCCTAACAGCGCCCCCTCCCCCCATAGTACAAATTATACAACTGTTCATACTTGTTGCTTAAATTGTAAGACTGTAATTTTCATGCATTATGTAGTTCTATTTATTTGTTCTTCTTTCACAAAATTCGTTCTTGGCGCTCCTCTTCAGTTAAAATCATCACTGAAGCCACATCATCCAACACTTCATTGATGAATTTCTCAGATTTTGAAAAACCTGCAGCTCTTGCAGCTTCCTGAAAAGTCGAGTATTTAGTTCCGTTGATTGTTAATAAGTCTTCGTATGAGACAACGTCTTTCTTCTCCCTCAACGATTCCAGTCCAGGCAGTCGTTGCGAGAGCTTGCAATAATGTACTATCGCAACCTATTGGTGAATTAGATAAAGAGAAGCACATGGTTGCCAATTCAGTGAGTAAGATACATGTGAAATTGGGGTTGCAATTTACCGTGTTATCTTGAAGATTGACATTGTTGTAATAGTACGGAATAAATTTATTGCAGCATCACGAAAACTTTTTTTTAATAATATAAATAAATATTTTAATGCAGAACGTAAAAACGTCTAAACATGAAAGAGCAAATCATAAATATAACTACCTGAACTGAACTCAGTGGCACAACAGCCCATGAGACCCAAGGCCTAATGTGCCTATCTCAGTATTCGAAACCTTAGGCGCTGGGGTACATGTGCAGATGTATCGGTCAAGTGGTCAGTCTGACGCGAAACCCCAGTGTTCAATTCTCAAGTAAACTTGGTACTCATTTACCGACCCACTGAAGGGATGAAAGGCTGAGTCGATCTTGCCTAGCTCGGGATTTGAACCCGGGATCTGTAGCGCGATACACTACCACTCAGCCACTAGGCTATGTAACTATCTAAAGTAGGCATAAAAAGATGCTGAATATTAAAAGCTAGTATTAATATAGTGTCTTAATATTGAAAATCTATAAGATAAATGGTCTAAGCACATAATGTCTGTATAACATGAAATTTGAATTCAAAGTGCACATAATGTATGACATAATAATGAATGGTCGTATAAATAACCTAAATGTAATACATATTCCTTTTGTATAATAAATAACCACAAAATAGAGAATAATTTAAAAAAACAGTCTAAGCGCATAGTGTCTGCGCAATAAATAGTACAAATATACAAATTATACAATATAAAATAAATTGCCTAGGTTCAGAATGTCTGGAAATAGATTATTAATAAAATAATTTCTAAAAAACCGAATATCTAAATGGGGCGTTTCTGTGAAACTAATAAAAGCGAAATAAAGTAAAATATATAGATACAAAACATCTGCAAAATAAAAAATTTGATTTTCTAATTGTAAAATAATATTTTAAATTCGGAGCGTCTGAAAACATAAATAAATCCCTAAAAGATAAAGGTACGAATAATTATTTTTCAGAAGTATTGGTTACAGTGATCCTCCTTATTCTGAAATGCTATCGATTGTTGACACTTACAGACTGACAAAGGTTATCATGTAACAGAAAGCTATGTATATCGTTTTATAATAAAATGAAATTAGACCAATAATTAAATTAAAAAGTATTGATATAATTTGGATTCCCATGCCCTTAAACAATGCAGTAAAAAAGAGATGTAACATTTTTTTTTAAAGTACATTGAATAAGGAAGGAACTGATCACTCTGCCGTTTGACACTTCAAGATACAATTCAGCTGTGTGATTGTATAAGACCTTTTGCATCTGACTTAGTAACACAAACATCAAGTTCAACAAATACTTGTACAAATTTTAACTACAACTCGAAAAATACAACTTTTATTTTATTCATTAAAATGAGGAGACTCCATTTGCGGCTTGGACATAGAAAATCCATGTTTCTCGAATAGGCATATGTTGCATGCTCACGTGTGAGGAAACCGTCGAATCTATTTGAGTTAGCGAAAGATGGGTTGCCGAAAAATATTGTGCATCGATTAGTGATTAGTTGTATTAAAATTATTTATCATTATACTTTAAAATGGTAAAAATAATATTAAAAATTTATAAAAAATCAATGCGTTTGTCACCTTATTTATAAAATTAAATCCTCATATGTTGTTACTTAAACACACTTCGTAAGTATTTCATGTATTATACTATACTAAAATTAGAGATAAATAAAATGCAAAATTAAAAATATTATGTTGTTTTATTTTTTATTTCAACTCTCCGAAATATTAAACAAAGATTAATTTGACTGCATTGAATGTCAGAATAATATTAAATTAACGTATTAAAACAAAGCCACAACAAAGCGTGACCGGGTCAGCTAGTAACCTTATAAAAAGCTAGTTTTTTAAACAATTTTTTTCCCATTGTTTTGAAGGAAACTCTTCTGTTTTGATGTATCAGTTATAGTTCAAGACAAAAAAAAAGCAATAAATGTTAGAATAATGTACTTAATCAGTATTATTAGTTTAAAATATATTTGAAAGAAGAAAAACATTCTGATTTTTAAGTACATAATTTGTGTGAAAATTACAAATGCAGTTCGCGCGGTTTAATTTTTAGTTTCATTCATAAGTAACACTTTTTACTAAAATTTAATAGACATTGTGAAAGTGTTTATTATTAGAGTCTAACTATAATCAAATGATATAACTATTAATAAACAAAATTTGGTGAAGTGACGATTAAGCCCTTAAGAATCCGTTAACGAAACTTAAAACCTTTATGCGGTTTCTGTTAAACCTTTTCTGGAAAGGAAGACATCTTTCTCAGAATGAGAAAGAGAAAAATTCGAGTGAATCACTGATAAAAAAAAGGAGGAACTCTGTGTTTTCTTCGGGTACAATGAAAATACATGTGTTCTAAAAATAAATAGTTGGCTTCTGCTGTTTTGTGAGAATGAAATGTACTCGCAGCCCTCGTGGCCTAACGGATAAGGCATCGGTCTCCTAAACCGGGGATTGCGGGTTCGAATCCCGCCGAGGGTAATGTAAGTTTTGTTATTTTAATTATTCATTAATCATACATATTTATGTTATGATTCTAAAATCGTGAATGGTAGTGAGGAAATCATGTTGAAAAAATTCGAAACCTCTCCTCTGATAATTTAAAATTGTTTCGGATTTATAAAAAAAAATATTTTTACGAAGTAATAGTTTAAATGAATTTGAACTTGAAATTTTATGTAGTAAATAGTTGGATGTACAAGTGTTTAAAAATTTAATTGCAAAAGTAAGTCATGCAAAAGTAAGTAGCACATGGCGACTCTGCTTTTGTCAATGCTTGTCGAATTTGATATTGAAGAGCGTGAATTTAAACACTGCATTTTAAACCAGATTTCTGATTTATAGATTTTTTTTCAGCAAATAGCTTCTCAAATGGGGAAAAAATGGAGAATTTATCAAAAATAAAATGAAAATAAAACATGAAGTCATTTTGATACATTATCAACGGATAAAAAATGAGTGAAAATTCTTTTAATGAAATAATTTTACAGGATTCCTTGTTTTGACTTCATTAATGGTGCATTAGCGCAACATAGCTTTGGATGTATCTTACATAAACGATTGTATATATATCATGTATACATAAAAATAGACTTATTCAAGATATCAATTAGTTTGGGCACTATTTGTGTCCATGTTTCTATTGTATCCCGATGGGAATTCCATTCTAGGGTTATGGTCATGGTCACGAACTCGTGGCTGGAGAGTTGTGAGTTCCAGTCCACGGACCCCTGAAGACCCATAATGTAAAATAATTGATGCATGTAAATCTGCCATGGCTCAAAGTCTTCACGTTGGCTTGGTATGGAAGTTTGGAGAGTGGGTACCAGCTCAGGTATCATTCTCGTCACTTCATCCAAGCTCATAATTACGAGGTCCATGGCCAAAATCTCTCATGTTTTTTTAAAAGAGTGGGACGTTAATCAAAAGCAATCAATCAACCATTTCGAGTATTTCCATTTACTGTGAACCTGAAGATAATCTTACATCTAAATGAGGCAAAAAAAAAAAGTATTCGGTAAGAACTAAACGAATTGAAAATCAACACGGTCGATTTAAGTATCAGCTGAGTATATAAACTATCGAAAAATGAACGTGAAAAAAAGTTATTATAAATATTGACTATTTCCCTATCATTTTATCAGACTTATTTTGTACATTTGCAGAAAACTTTATAAATGCAACATTATTTTATTTAATTAAGATAAATATATCGATTAATCTAATAAAACTTAATTTAATATTTATAATTCATTCCATTATATTTTTACAATTAATTGTTCATTAATATATATTTATTTTTTTCTTTCGGTTTCGTTCAAGATTAATATTAAGTTAATTCGGCAATAAAGTCAGATATTTAAAAATAAATAACACAAGAGTTGCTGATTAGGAAGGAATTAATCTGGAATGTTTTCTATGTTTCAAAATAATATTTTGTAGATTATACCAACGAAAAACAAAATCTAAACATCAAGATGAAATATTGCAAAGACAAGGAAACTACTAATATTATTGAGCTACAGGGAAAATAATGTATCAAGAAATAATATGATTGGAAAAAGGTACAAATCACAGAATAGATTCCAGAGAGTTTACTAAATACTCTAAGGCAGTGGTTCTTAAACTGTAGTCCGCTGATCCCCTGGGGGTCCACAGCGCCTTTTTAGGGGGTCCGAGGAGTCTTTAATGTAAAGGCCTTATCACGCACGCATTTTTAGAATAACCGTTTAAGGAAATTTTTCAAGAAGCTGTGAGGGTGAAGGGTTGCTGTAAACAAAAAAATACGCACTGACGTCAACCACGCCCTATATTATTTCTTTTATTCCTCTTGCGCTTTTGTTGACGGTCGTAAACTGAAATGAGGCACAATTCTGCCTAAAATATCATAAGCCGTTAGAATATTACACACCATTAAAATAGTATACACCATTAAAATTTTTTCACCATTAAAATATTATATGCCATTTCTGATGCGTTTGACGAAGCCGAAGCTACTATATTTACCACATGTTTATGACGTCGGTAGCCGATGAACCCATTGGTTGGAATTTCAAGCAATTTTTTCAGCTCACTGGGAAAAAGTTGTTTGGGGCCATTGCTATGGCAACTAAGTAGAAATTACTCAGAATGGTAACTTTCATAGAAAATTGCTCCAAATACGTATACGCGTGACAAGACTTTAACGTTAAGATTAACCTTCTTTACAGATTCTGAAAGACCTCGAGAGAGGAAAAATTGAAAAATGTACCATACTAGACTAGATTACTAAGTAGTCCCCAATGAAGAAACTCTACAAGAACTTGTCTTTTTATCAAGAATGTTCAATCGGGGAGGGATGTTCAAATTCTTGGGAAGTCCGCAATGCCACTTTGATACATAAAGGAGGGCCACGGTGATCGAAAGTTTTATGAACCGTTGCTTTAAATGATCTTGAATGAGCAACTATGCCGCATTTTATATAAATGAAGGAACCGACGCGCGATAGTCATATTGGTGAGGGAAACTTTTTAGTGGAACTATATATCGTCATAGAGGAAAGGAGTTGTAATGGAGAAACGTGGTAGTCACCAACGGGAGCAATTCCAGCAAAGTGACAAATCTCATGAAAGAATCACACGATTCGATTCAAAAGAACATTTTACATAGGAAAATAATCTACATACACCCAGAATGCACCAGCTGCGGCAAATAGGGTTCAAGCAAGATAGTATATCAGATTCGAAGGATCTTAGAGAAACAAATAGTTGACTGCGAAAAAAAAAATTCCTCCACTGTTCCATGACGTGTTGTCGTGATTGACTTCTAGAGTTATTTGAGTAGAGCATAGTTTGGTTTTCAGTGAAACAATAGCTGATTGGTGCCGAAATCATCAGGGTGATGCACTTTTATCACCTCCATCAAAAATGTGTGTAATATTCATCCATTTTGTAGGCTTTTCAGAACGTATATAAACATATTTAATTTCTGCTGGAAAGGTTGTTTTTTGATTACCAGGTATAATTCTGCAAAATGTTTTTTATTTAATAATATCTCATTCTAAAAGAATTTGAAGGTGTTAAAAGTATCCACAGAGATTCTTTGCACGTATCTGTTTATAACGATATAAATCAGTGGTATGCAAACTGTGTTCCACAGAGCCCTGGGGCTCCACGAGGCATAAGCAGGGCTTTTGCGAGTCGCAATAAAAAAATCGAAAAGAAAAAATTCTAAATGTGTATGGAAAATGGACCCATATTCTCTATGAAGTTTACTTACTATGAAGTTCTCTATGAAGTTATAACCACAAGTATCTAAAGCTCTAAGTATTAAGAAACTAAAAATTTTATTTATACATGATAAAACTTTACATTTAGCAATACTTTTCAACTTTTATTATTATATAATGAAAATTAAAACTGTTTTTCTTTACATGTACTACCAACTATATTATGAATATTCTATTGTTTACTATCCCAGGTTCCACAAATTAATTTCGTACTCGTTAGTACAATGTTTTGCAAAATTAAATAGTTTTCTAATGGAAAATGCACCTTTTTTCATTTGTGGAAAAAACACACACACTTTATAAAGAAGAAAAGAGAACAACTTATAGACTTATAAATAGATTCGGAGCGTTAAAATCAAAATTTAAGCTAGAACAGCTCCTAAATTTTAGGTTGCAAATTCATCCAAAATACTCAGGATTTCACACGCAGCTGTAGTAAACATTTTAATGCTATTCAGAATAATGTGTTTAAGTGAAAAATATTTTTCAACGTGAGTCTACAAAAGCAAAATACAAAAAGAAATTAAACGCAGAATATGAAATGCGTTTGCTGATAATTTGAATAGATCTAAGCTTTCGTGAAAAAAATGCATGCACATATCCCAGTTACTATATATAATGCGTGGTTAGGGTAAACTTGGATCCAAAAAAAATGAGTAAATTATATTAAAATTAGATTTAAATTTTTAATAACAAATATAATACTTTTTTTAATTGCCTTTACATAAAGAACTTATAACCTGTCGATCTACTTTAAATATTATTTTAAGACATATTCATTTAAGGTATCCGATTGCTTGTGGCAACATTATAAAAAAAAATGGTGATAAGATATTTTTTGTTGTTTTTAAATTTGTTTAATACATTTTAAGAAAAATATACTAAAGTTAAGAAGAGAAAAAGAAATTATTATTACTAAAATGGGGGAAAATGTACATAAAATAACATAAACGCAACCCATTCTGTACCAAAAGTTTATGAACAATTTTTCAATTTTGATATGTTGCTATGTTATTCATTCCTAAAATGACTTTCAGGATAAGAGATATTTTAATTTTTATAAAAACTACAGCACTTTTATCTTTGTTATTATATGAAATTGCTTTAAAAAATGCAGATTATATTCACATAAGGGACTGTAAATTTTGTAATAAAACAGTGATTGATAAATCTGAAGGTTAAAACACTTTTACTACTAGTAGAACATGCACAAAAAATTTCACTTAATTATTTAAAAAACTTTTTTAGTAATCGCTGGCTCTGCTTGAGTATTTAAAAAAAAAAAACACATTTCGAGTAAAACGTTTTTTAAAGTATGACATATCTGGCTTAAAGTATGCCATCTGATTTTACTAAAACGTTTATAGTTTTTGTTCTGGTGAACGGAAAGTAATAAATTTGGTATTTTTATAAAGATAATAAGATGGTTTATAAAATAAAGTCATAACAAATTTGTCAATTTTTGGCAAAATTCATAACTTTAGGGTAGTCGGATACCTTAAGAGGATGGGAGGAATGGTGTCGCACTAAAGCGCCTTTAGTCCTTGGGGTTCCGTGAATCAAAAAAGCTTGATGTAAACAATGGAAACATACATGTGTAACACGAGACATTAAGAATGGAGCGGTTTTGAAAATTTTTATCTTAATAAGCCTATAAGAGAATATTTCTTAGTTTATAATGTAGATTTCTCACTGTTAAATGTCGAAGATGAAATAGGCTATTGAAAAATAAAATTTTTGATAATTTTCTTCATTTCACGGATTCGAAAAATAGTGCTACTCACCTCTGTTGAAAAAAAGGCAGTTCATTGTCGAAAACGCACGATATCTCAATTTTATAAATATTAAACAGTAGGAAACAAAACTCAATAAACGTAATTTCATTAACGATGTATTTTATTAGTTGTTATAATACTGAATAAGATACAAGAAAAAGACAGATTATATAAATCTTTCTTATGAATATGAAAAACTTTCTAAGCAACAACAGTATCGCGTAGTCTGTGCATAAATATCGGGGAAAAATTATTTTTTACACGTTGACTGTCACGGCACTTTTTAGAATTCCAGTTCAAAAAATCAAAATTTACAAACTATTTGTTAAATAAATAATACAATATTCATATTTAAACTGATTTATTATCAATTTCATCGTAGCTGCATAAATAAGGAAAATAAAAAATGACATAAGTCGTAGTTGGCGTCTTAGCAATAACGTAAACTACGAATTATCTCGTAAGTTGGCAATCAACGTGTTAAATAGCACAGCATTTAGTTTATCTTATTGCTCACAATGTAAAGGAAACCATTCATAATTGTTATTAGTATTGCATAACAATGATTTTTTTTGTGCTGTATACTTTTTTTTTTTAAACCTTCTGACCATATACTTATGTTGTAATCATTATAAGATTTTTTTCTGTTAGATAGGAACACTGAAACGCTTGTCGCGTTAGATATATAACTGGGCCAACAATAACGTATATGGCTGCTTGGACCTTTTTGAAATCACTAGGCTTTCAGTGCTGAAGTGAGTATTAGATCTGCAGTTAATTTATGTTTTTTTGTGATCTGGTTTTGGTCATATGGAGCTTCTTAATTAAACTTCCTTTATGAATATATGATTGCGTGACACTGATATCTATTTTAAACATAAAATAGAGAAGTCGAGTGGGTAACGACTACTTATATATTATTCAATAGAAATTCTTATGGAATATGTTTTCCGTTTTTTCTTTCCTGAATATACTGAATCAGTAAGACAAGCATTTTTTCTTTGCTGTATAGGTCGAAAATATGAAATTCTTAAAACTTTAAAACTCAGAAACTTTTCAGAAGTTGAGTGAAATATTATTATTCATTTGGAACTTTCTAACCTTTTAAAATAAAAATAAATGTTACTTAAATAGATTTTTCATCGAAACTTTCAAGGTATTGTGCATTTCTGCATAAAATTAGTGATATATTTAGCGTTTTTTAAAGCTAATAAGTCAAATTTAATAAGATATTTTTGACATAAAAATATCTTTTACATGTTTTTTATGATTTAATTAAGATGCCATATTTAATTTTTTTTTCACATCTGTCCTTTTCAAAATAAATAATTATTTCCATTAAATTCAAGTTACTTAAACATGAATACATATTGTGTGAAATAAAACAATGCCGTTTGACAGATTACACTCTTTAATGAATTATGAATTTGTAGTTCGTGAAAAAAATATTTTACGTGCAACAGGAAAACTTAAATGTTCTGAAAAAAAAAAACGTTCTTTGATGAAAAAAAAAAGAGAATGAAGAGGCTGTACGATTGAAAAATCTTTCATATATTAATTTTTCTACTTTTTGTTCTTCTAATGTAAAAACTGTCACAACTTAATGATATAAAATTTTAAAATAAATGAAAAATCAATTTGCTTCATGATTTGCATCACTTAATAAATAACTGGTACGTTTCCACATCTGTTCTCAAAAATTTACTGCCAATTAACTCCTCTAATCGTCCTCGAAATTTAAAGTCATTTCTATTTAGCGCAAGTCAATTAAGATGCGTAAAACTGTCGTCCATCCTCATTTAATGCATTCATTTTTGAATAAACACCAAATCCCATAAAAAATTAGTACATTTACATACATATCTGACCTCCATGAAAACCCACACCCATAATCCAGCAATTTTTTTCCACCGTGACAAGAGATCACAGTTTCGCAATTATGACACACTGTGCTATTATTCATTCTTCATTTGTACTTTCTTCCACGCTCGAGATTCTCCGAAATGAAGAACTTTCTTCCAGGAGAAAACATAACACACACATACACGATACGTATAAATACATATGACGTGTTAACCATCGCAACCATATGTCATGATTATGGCTTATCTGTCAGCCAGTTGATTTGTTAGCAGTCAGGGCAGTGCCGTTAGCACGCAATTTAAGTGGATATCAACTTCTACTGCGCGTGTCAAGAGTGGATTAATTCCTTCGTGGAAAATTTTTCTGCTTTTGTTGGGGTTGTTGATGTCTCCAATCAGTCATCGGGCCTCTCAGTTAACGATCGCCAACTGCAGGGCGAGAAAAAAAGGGTTGGTGGTAAAAAAAAGGATGCTGGAAGACAAGTTGTAGACAGTTAGCAATGTGGGTTGAAGTGATAGTCAGGATTTGTTTTTATAATTAGTTGGGTTTGTTTTCTTAGATAGGTTTGGTGAACAGTTCCTGTTTAAACATGAGATTTCCTACGTAAAGCTTGTTAATTTGTTTGGGTGAAAACGGGGCTATAAATTGCAGCTTTTGTGTTTTTTGGAGATTGTCTGAGACGCGTGTCTGTATAACAGGTTGGAAGGTTTGTTAAATTTTTTATTTTGAAATAAACAAAAAAATAATAATAATTGTAAAAAAAAAAAAAACAGGGTTGAAAGCTTGCAAAAGGCTTCAACGTTAGTTCATTTTTTTTCACATTTTCCTCTTTAGATTTTGTAATGTTTTTGTGTAAAAATGTGTAATTTTTAAAAATATTTATTCACATATATTTCTGAAGCAGCTTTTATTGAAGATTTTCATGTCTATTTACATGGGATAGATTTATTGCTTTCAGTGGAAGCGATACTTTGTACAAAATTTTATATATATATATATATATATATATATATTTATTAATGAAAGTGTGTTAACATGTGTGGTATTTGAACACACATAAAGTATATCTATATTTGTTTGTTTAAACAATATTTTAAACAAACAAATATTTCAAATTTTAAACTTTTTAAAAATATTTTATTGCTTTGAAATTTTTACTACTTTTACAAATTTAAAAATTTTACAACCCTTTTTTTCTAATATTCTTCGAAATATTCCTCATAATTCTATGCATGGGATTGGTATAAAACTTTACACCTATTTTTCGTGTCGAACAATATAAAAAATGGTTAAAAACAGCTATGCCTCACTTTGATGATGTTTTAAAAAATAACTATTGATAGAAATCTATTCCAACTAAAAGCCATGTAATAAAAAACAACCAGAAAAAGTTTCAGAACTTCATATTGATTATTTCTAAATACACGATTATCGTGAAAAATGAAAACCTAAGAGAAAAGGCCATATTAAGTTTTAAATGTCAGTAAAATAAATGAGAGAGCTAAATACAGACGACACGTGTTCTGGTTTCGCTTTTAGCTTGACATATTGTTTAAAAAAAGTTAAATAACTAATAATGGTCTTGCGTGAGCGTCTAAAGGTGTGGGAGAATTGGAAGGAAAACTAGCCATATTTCAAAAACAATTTAATTTATTCACAATATTAATCACAACTCAAATTCAATCGATTAAGGATAAGAGAGGCACCCAATTAATAAATATGGGGACAATTAACGAAGTACGCGATACATGAGAAGACTTTAAGGTTGAATACACTTACTTAATTCAATAGCTCTGACTTCTTCGCTATTTAATCTAGATTCAATCACCAGTGACAGATCGTCACCTTAAGTGGTTAATTATCAAATGTTAAGTATCCGTGATTCACATTCAATTTGATTTATCACTGCTCCTCAATCTATCCTATCTCTCTCTCACTAAACTGAAAGCTAGACTATCTATAGTAGTCCTAATTTACAGATTCACGTTTTATTCTTCGAGGAGGAGTTTTATAGTAAAATAATTTTTATAGACCAGAAATTCCTCAAGAGGACTGTTAGTTAAAAGAGCGTGGGTAGAACCGTCACAATCTGGCTCAATAATGTAGCTAGAGCTACAAAAATTTGCACACAAATTTAAAGACACATAATTAAAATGAGGTAACAAAAAAGAGATTCGATAATTTGGTCATTGTTAGGGTAATGTGTCCTTTTAAATCATTGAAATGTTCACAAGTTTCACACGAAAATTAAATTGAGTTATTTCCTGAATTAAAATAACTAGCGTAAAACATTACAAGATTCAAAAACATAAGTTCTGCTTGTAATGAATGCTTGTTCTGATGTTATATGTAATTGAATAAAAATGCGAGAGGTAAAAAATAGCCTAAGCATATCAGTGGATAAAATCGAATATATTAGATGACCAATCGTCCTCCTTTTGTAGGATCTATCCTTCCTCAAAAAATGCCCTCCTACTTGTCCTCTTTTTCAATATTTTAAAAGTAATCTACTAATTTCTGTATTCATAGATGCTAGGTTGAACTGTTACGTGTCATGTGCTTGCTGGTACAGTATGAATTATCGGAGACCTTAATATATTTTTTGTGCATAATCAAGGGACGTCTATTTTCCACAAAATGATTCAAAAGTTTGACTGAACATATTTCAGCTACAAATGTTAGTCTTATTTTAAACGATTTTGTCTTTCAATATTTATCACGTTTTAAAGAAAAATTTATTCCTTTAATAATAAAAAGAAAAATGACAAACACTTAGAAAAATCAAATCCAGGCATAACAGAAAAGTTTATGAAACGTGTTTTCAATATGTTGAAGAATGGTCTAAAGCAAATATTACTGGAAACAACAGTTTCCTATAGTGTTTTTTGACCATCGCACTTAAATTGGGCAGTTATAGAAAATTGTGTTGAGTTTTTGTCGAAAGAAATACCCGATATTAAAATCGATGACAATTGTCTGCAGGTATCCGTACACCTTCAAAACGTCATTTTCGCCTAAATTTTCGATTTTTAAATTTTGATTTTATTTTAAAATTTGAACTTTTTTCTTTAAAATGGTGCTTAAATTTTGTTTCTATCTAATTTAGAACTTATGGGGATTTGAATTTTACTCGGTAGCTACTTTTTGAAACCGGAAGTACAAGTCTACATTCCGGAAGTTGAAAAAAATGTTTGTTTATATTTATTTTACAAAGTATTGCTTAAATATGCAATAGTAGAAAATTTATACACTTTAAAATATGAATTTGAGTTTTCAGAATCTTCAGAAATATAATTGGCAACAGGTTTTTACTAATATTTTTATCCAGAATCTGGCAGGAAAAGAGAGTGTGTTATTGTTTGTTTACATTTGCTTACGATTGCGCAGCACTTTCTAAGTTTCTGTTAAATCCTTTTTTATTGCTGAAAATTTTAATTTTTTTCATTTAAAATGGGAAATTAAAACGCAGAATTAGTCAAGAGAAAACGAAAATTTCGTGGTAATGGATCTACTAATAAAGATTCCAAAAATTGTAGCTCAACATCCACCAACGCCAGTTCTTCAAAGATCAAAATGCCTGCTGTTTTTGATGAGGAAATGGCAGAGTATGAGCATAAAACACTTACAGAAAATAGAATCATAGATATTGAGGTCCTCTTAAATGTTTTTTTACAACTTTGTTGCCCAAGATGTTTTGAAGAAGGCTTATTGCTTTCTGAGGATTCAAGGTATGGTTTGTGTTCAAATTTTGTTATAAGGTGTAAACATTGTAACTTTTACTCAGGGTTTTCTAGTTCAAAGAAAACTTTAAACTGTCCTGAAGTAAATACAAGATTTGTTTATGGTATGAGACAAATTGGTAAAGGTTTTTCTGCTGGGTTTAAATTATGTGGTACGTTAAATTTACCCAAGCTCAGTAAAACTGCGTACACTAATCATGAGAACAAACTCATGTCTGTGATTTCAGAAGTTAGTGAACTATCAATGCAAAAAGCAGCTTCTGAACTGTTAGTGCTACATCCTTCTAAAAATAAAATAGTTGAATGTGGTGTTTCAGTGGACGGAACATGGCAGCGTAGGGGTTACACTTCCATGAATGGGTGTGTCACAGCTTTGTCAGTTGACACTGGTAAAGTAGTGGACATTGAAATAATCTCGACATATTGCCCCATCTGCAGAAAGATTTCTAAAAGGCCTAAAAGCATTGAATTGGAAACTTTTGCAGCAGATCCCGTATGCCATAGCAATTTTCAAAGTTCTGCGTTGAAAATGGAAGCTGTTGGTGCAACTAGAATCTTCCAACGTTCTATTGTGAAGAAAGGCTTTAAATATGCACAATATTATGGTGGCGGGGATTCCAAGGGCTTTATCAGTGTCAAAGATACTTATGGTAAAGATAGTGTCACAAAATATGAATGCATCGGTCATGTTCAAAAGAGAGTAGGTGCGAGATTGCGCAAACTAAAGTCAAAAAATAAAAATCTGTCTGGTAAAGGCAAACTCGCTGACTCTTTTATTGACCGATTGCAAAACTATTGTGGAATTGCTGTTCGTAGCAATGTTGGAAACCTCTACAGTCTTCAACAAAATGTTATTGCGGTCCTATTTCATTGCTCATCAAGTGCCAAGAAACCCATGCATGGACAGTGTCCCATCGGAAAAGATAGTTGGTGCTACTACCAGCGAGCACTATCTTGTGGCCAAAAACCAAAAGAAAAATATAAAGGTTTATCTAATGAAGTTTTAAACATGATTAAGCCTACATATTTAGAATTATGTACCAAAGAACTACTAACTAAATGCCTGCATGGCAAAACGCAAAACTCAAATGAGACTTTTAATGGCATTACTCGTATATGGCAGAGAGTACCGAAAGAAGTTTTCGTGTGCCTGAAAACTTTAAAATCTCGTGCATTGGATGCTGTTATACAATTTAATGATGGGTACAAGGGTTGTGTTGACATTTTAAAAAAAGTTAATATAACTCCTGGTTATTTTACTTTAAAATCATACAAACATCTTGACGTACTCGTAAAAAGAATTAACGATGCAGAACGTCATTCAACACCAAATGTAAAGCAGCGTAGAAAATTTTTAAAAGCAACCAGGAAAAAAAAATCAATGTTTTAGAGAGTAAAGAGGGTGTTATTTATAAATCAGGGGCATTTTAAGTATATCTAATTGTGTTTAATATTAAAAATTGCAGTTTAAAGTTTATTTCTGATTTATTTCAAAATGCATTTTTTTAACGTATTGGCATCTGACAACGTAAATATCAGAAAAAGTTGTAAACCAAATTAGTTTAAATTTTACAAGTACATTTATTTTATAGATTTAAAGGACCCCTACTATTTTCATGTTTATAGAGTTGATATATTTGTAGTAACTAAGATGTATATCATGTCTCGTAATAATTTTTTAGGGATTTTTCAATGTTCTTTTACTCGAACCTTGATAAAAATTGTAATAATTTGATTATCATTAGGAAAATGGTACCAGCCCTAAAAATTATTATGATGATCAACATCAAATTTACAGAAAAGTGATATTTTTGTTTTCATTTGAGTTATGTGCGTTATTCTAACAATGAATTTAATTACCAATTTTCACTATGTTTTTCTCCCTAAATTTTTTTTTGTGTTATAAGTAAAATATTAAATGTATTTTTCATAGTTTTAAGTTATGTTTCATCAGTAAAAAATATTTTAATAGCAAATATTACAGTTTTTCAAAAAATTTTCTTCGAAGGTGTACAGATACCTTAAAGAAATTAGAAGACTGAATGTATATTTGAATTCTGATGAATTAGAACAAGGAGAAAATCAGTATGTTGAAATTGATTAAACATGGGTAGAAACACTTAACCATTTCAAAAATGAAGCACATTTAATATGAAAGTTTAATTATATTCTTGTTGAATTTAAACGTTGTGCTATCCTGGAACTCATGCCGCAGTTGAAAGAGTTTTTTGAATAGGTAATGAATTTTGAACGAGTGAGAAATCAAGATTGAATGTTGATTCTTTAGCTATGCCCTTACCGTAGAATGATACCTCAAAATGAATGATATTTTTTTCTCCGCAATTTCCAATATATTAGAAAATGATATATTGACAAAAGAAAAAAAACCATTTAATGGAAAAGTACAAACTTTAGCGTAATTAATGTATTTTTGTTTGAATTAATATAATGTTTCATATATTTATTAAGTAATTTTTTCTCAAATTTTTCTTCCTCCATTTCTTTGTAAAATTTGTGTGGTTACCTTAATATTATGTATAAAACTTTAATTTACTATACATTATGAACTAAAGAACGATCTGTCTCTTTAGAAGAAAACGAATTAATTATAGCGAGAAGAGATATGAACCTATATTATAGAAGAACTATTTATCGAATAATTTTATAAAATGGATTCTAAATATGATCCCTCATTTTACTTGTTCAAATGGGTAAGTTCGAAGCTTCCAATACCTATTAGGAAAAGGAGGAAAATACATTAAAATTACAAATACCTTTTCTTCGTCTCTCGGGGAAAGTTAATCAAGTTTTTATACGTTTTTTGATAAATGAAATTCTTCTTTGAACATTTTTCTGGTAAGACTTTAAGTAGAAGGGAGTGTTAACTATCACTGAACAAAATATGCTAAGATTAAAGAAAACACACAAATGCAATTTTTTTTATGTATAATCTTTGTAACATTACTGAAGTTAAGCATTTTTTAAAAATATATAATTTAATGCCAAAATATTGTCTGTAATAAAAATCAATTAATCTAATCGTACAGTTTCTGCAAGGCGTTCAGTATGATCCTCCTGGACCTATTCTTTCTCCATTTGCTTGACAGCCGTTGAATTACGACTATACGAGTGGCAACATCGCGAAACGACCGACTGTGCTCTCTTTAGGTCAAGATCCTGTCTCACTATTGAATTCCAACGCGTACTGGTAACCCTTTCTCCTTCTTATATGGGACATAACACGATTTTTAAAGAAACAATCAACATTGGTGTTACGTCTGATAAAAATTAATGGTTGCGTGAGAGTTAGAAAAATTAAATAATTGGTTTACTTTTATCCAGCTTTTTATTACAGTATATACATTAAAACTGAAGTCATTCATAAGATTCATTGTTCTTTAGTTCAGAATATGTTATTTGTGAGGGAGGAGGCAACACGACCGTTCTCTTTGGTATTTTCCAACGGACTCCCTCTACTCTGCTCGGGTCGAGCGGTTCTTCTCAGATACTTCGAATTACACTCGGAGGTTTTGCTCGAAGGTGTAGAATCCAGCCGTTGGGGGAGCATGGACATCGGTTTCGGGGTGATGTCAGATGACAGACTCTTCAATATTTAGGGGTGCACGTGTGGATAGGAACACTGTTATCCTATCCATGAAAAGAAGCCAATTTTTCAGCTGTGTGACGTGAAAACGTCACAGTTAGAATGCTTTTTCTTAATGAGATACCCACTACGTAACTTTCACTTTATACAGAGTTTGAAATGCCGTTTCTCTCTCCTGCCTCTTTCTGACACGATTAAATGCTAATCGTTTACTTATAATTTACATCATAGGTTCTCAACGTGGGCGATAGCGCCCCCTTGTGGGCGTTTGAGGCTTTCAGGGGGCGTTGAGATGACACGGAGGGGCTTGGGCAGATTAACCAAAAAAGACTAAGAAAACACGCGGATTATGTACTAACAAAAGTAAACTTGATTACTACTTACCTTATATAGTTTGTATGTATTTAAATCATTCATATGTCACAAGTACGAAAATTCACATATTTTGGTTGTTCGGGAAGTGGATGAAAAACTTTAAAAAAAAGATTACATTACATTCAGACGTAGATTAAACTGAATGATAAAGTGCATCTTAATTTCTGTAGTACACGTGTTGTTTTTTCCGTGAGCAGTAAGAAATATGTTTCGTCCACTGCATTTCATTACGTATATTATCCAAGAAACATAATTAAATATGTTAACCAGGAATTAACGTGATTCTCTTTAAAGGCTGAAACTGTCAATTTATATTTATTTTGAAAGCAGTAGTTTTTATTATGAATTCTTTCGTATCTTCAAAACCCCTGCCTGTCTTTATAACAGGTAAGCTAAAACATTTATTCCACTCTTTTAAATGAAGAAAAAATTCAGCAGCGTTTCAATTCCAACAATATATCCTAACTATGACTAAAATATATAATATTACACATTTAAATATATTTGTGGCAATAGATATTTCAGATTCTCAAGTAAAAAATCTGGGACTTTAGAAAAAAAATGAAATTAAAAAAATATATTCTTTTAGTAATAGGATATTTTTAAAACTAATTCTTGTTTTCACCATGTTTATGTACACTCTTATTTCTCTAGAGTGGGAGGGGGTGGTATCGAAATATTCACTAGTAAAGGGGGCGGTATCGAAATATTCACCAGAAAAGGGGGTGATATCGAAATATTTATTAGCAAAGGGGGCGCCAGTTCAAAAAAGGTTGGGAACCTATGATTTACATGGTATTGGTTTTTTTTAATTACAAGTAGAGTTGAACGAAAATATATCCTATTTCGATCAACTATTCCGTTTTCACGTAATTTAATTAACAAATCTCAAATGAATATTTTAAAAATTCAATAAAATTAAAATTAAAATTCAGTTTTCTTACATCTTGTGCATATGCAATTCAAGCTTTAATATGTTAAACTACGAAAAGAAACCGGTCCTTTGCATTTTAATTATATGGGAATTAAAATTACATTTTTTGCATTTTTTCAAACCTAGTAACCCCTTCTTGGTCGGCTTCGCACGTCTCACCTGTAAGTGTATTGTGCTGACACGGTCCATGTCGTATGTCATATGGCCAAAAGAAAACTTGCATAGTTGAAAATAGAAAACATAATCATTTTGTATTTTCTCCATAAATTTGTTTTTTAAATCACTATATTGCAAACCAAAATGGTGATGATAATTTTCTTACACAACATGATACTTGTTAGAACAACAATAACAACGAAAATAGTTAAGATAAGCTTAATATTCAAATCCAGGATTTTTCAGCAATAGTTAAATTTTTTTTCTTGGCAAATTAAACACCAAACACAGAATAAGATGGAAGTTTTTTTTTAAAGTTGTCTTTCTGTACTTGTGCCATAAGCACTGAAACTCGTGAATTATGTGGGAGGTTTACCATAATTGTTAAATTTTACTGGCATTTGGCAATTTTTTTGATTCATTTTTACGGCCCCTCCAAACGGAAGAGTACCAAATTAAGCAATTAAATAATTTGCAATAAGTTACTGTAATGTGTTTCATACGCTTCGATGATCAAATAGAAATTTCAAAGCCTATTTCAGAGCAAAGTTGTAAAATCACTTTCCAAAACATTTTTTCCCAAAACATTTTGTTTCAGTCATTTTTATCCTTATAATTTTTTAAATATCTCAAAAACATAAATTTTGGTAAAGAAGAAAAGAAAGAAAAAAATGTTTTAAATATTTAGTCATACAAACTTGCGTAAGTCAGATTTCTCAATATCACTAATTTGTTTCTGTATGCTTTAATTTACTGTTACTTATTTCCACATTCTAGACTGCATCGTTATTGCTTACTTATCAGTTAGCTCTGTTTATTTTGAGCTGAAATGGTTTTTGTCTTTCAAATGCAGAAAAAATCCATGCAATTAGAAAAGAAATTTTCTTAGAGTAAATCGTAATATATTCGTAAACTTAGTATGTCCTATTTTTACAAGAAGAGAGACCCGAGCACACAAATATATGATAAGACAGATTCACCCCCCCCCTCCCAGATATAGAGAACAGCAATTCAAATTTGTAATCACAACTTCGCATAAGGAAAATGGTTGTCAAATGTCAGTGACTGCAATGATGCCTCCTGTATCACCATTTAATTGATAGGTTAGAACAGGGGTTGGCAACCTATGACACGCGTGCCACATGTGGCACGCGGTACCATTCTCGGTGGCACTCTACACTACTCAACGAATTTGTCAATTTTTCAGTGAATGGAAGTTGACAAATTTATAAGACACGTTATTTGACAAACATCTTCAGAATTATGGATATTTAAGGAATTAAAAAAAAATCCGAAAGATAACTCATAAGATAAATTGATAGCTATTTTGTAAATTATTGAATGTCATTGCACGAGAGATTTAATTGTTTGAAGAGAGAAAATTGCACGTTAACTGCTTTCCGCTTTTGGTTCTACATATCAAAGTAAAAGAAAAAAAATCGAGTCCACTATGAAATTGCTAAACAGCTGAATGTTCAGAATCGTGTCAAATTGAAAGTCGCACATTATACCCCTGATTTTGCTACATGAAAGCAGAGCGATGCAAGCACTAGGTTAAAATTAAATTTTTATTCATCATTTTATTTAAGTATAATGAAGGAAAATATCTATATTCCTCTTGGTCTATTTCTTATTTTAATAAATATGTTTAAAATAGCATAATATACTTCCAGTTTTAATTTTTATTGAAGAAATAGTTGTATTTTATTCTGTTTATTTTTATGTTAAGAAATATCTTTAAATGATGCAAAATAGAACTGTAAATAGAATGATAGAACTATAACTCTATATTATTGACCTCTATTCTCTTAACTATTCATACATTACCGAGGGAATCGAATTGTTTCAAAAATGTTCTACCGCTGAATCATATTATTAGATTGTCTTGGCGGCCACAACTACAAGGTTGCCGACCTCTGGGTTAGAAAGAGCCGTCTATAGCTTTTAAAGTTTTCTTCTCAAATATTTATCTTAGAAACTTCTGAAGTTATGTAACGATATCTATTTTGTTTTGTTTGTCTATCTCCAAGGTCATGCATAGTCACCATTATTGAAAAATACTCTCACTGGATACTGCAAACGGTCTTTCTTACTACAATACCCTTTCGGCAGAGAAACAAACAAGACCAAAACTTTCCGTATCAATATTCATGTAATCCATTCCTTTTTCAGCATTTGCTGATAAAAATATGACTATTTTGAATTTTTCGATTTAAAGCATCTATACTTTTTATAAAAAAAATTCCTTTTTTATGAGCTTTAGAATTTTATTAAAAAATATTTAGACAAACTCCCTAATAGGCACATTTCTTTAAAGTGAACTTGAAATTTACTGCAAGTCTCGCGTCTTTCTAAGTTCTAATACTCCACAGTGAATTAATAAATATATATAAAGTTATATATCATAATAAGATTTTATATATAGAGTGTGCACAGTAGCGCACACAAAAATTTTTCAAGGGGGAGGGGGGTGTCCAAGGTCAAAAGTCCCCCAACTCGTATCATATCTCAAGACAACACCAATTGGTTTTGTCGATTTTGTTAACAAAAAAAGTAAAAAATAAAGTATTGAATTAATAATTAGCATTAATTAATAAAATAAATTGTTAACTACAAGTACTTTTAATTAAATTTTACATTATATATATATATATAGGGTTATCATCAATAAAAAAAACTCAAGGGCTTTGGGGGGTTGTCCGGGCCCCTAGTGTGCTGCACTGTGTGTGCATAATTATTTTCCTGCTCTACCGTCACACGCACAGGAAGAGAAGTATTCCTCCACATAATACTGATTCAAATTTTAGTAATTAGATTTGATTTGGTGAATGGTGGTTAAGGTTAAACTTGATTATTTAGTTAAACCATGTAAAGTGTATTAAAATTGCATACTTAAAAGGTACATTAAAATTATTTCATTTACATCAGAATTTCGCTTAAGTAGCTTTCGTATATAGTAGCATTTATAAAATGCTACTACATACAACAGGTGTCACACTTTTATATTGTATATCCTAAAAAGTATATATTCATATGTAGAAGTTAGAAACCTAAAAAGCTCTAGCAAAAAACACACACACAGGTCCATATTTTCTTACTTATAAATAGAGCCAGTAATGGCAATGTGAAAATTCGTAACATTATATTGCATTTATTAATATTTGTAAAAAAAAAGCTGTAAAGCTTTGTAAAGAAGTCTCTGTATTAATTTGCTACTTAACAAAAAAAATCAGAATGGCAGACATTTTATAGGATTTAATTTAATAGCTTTTCATTATGATGAAATTTAAATTAAGCTACAGCAACCAGGGTAGATGAGAGTGAGCGTGTGCGAGAACCATTTTATAAAGCATTCAAATTTAAAAGGTGGGAGGAGTGTTTCATTTTTTTTTCACTGTCACACATTTCTCCAGCCGAAATGTCTCTCTTCACAGTCTCATATTTCAAAAATTCATCATCTTTTTGTTAGAGAACAGTATTCCGTAGCAACGAGAACGCTTCTTTGGAAGACCCTGAAGCGAAAGACCTTAACGAAATCATCACATCTCCCTGGGATCCCTCTCGAATGGATTATAAATTGCCGGAATAAAACGAATGGCGTCCACAAAACCAGGGCGTCCACAGAGATGGATTGAAAGGCAACCATAATAAAAAGAAATTGATCGAGGATGGGAGCTTTCTTGTAGCAACTGTCGGTGACCCCTGACCCCGATGAGGCATGATGGATCGTTTGGCGGGGGTGGACGGAGGACACTCGATCGTCCCGGAAAAGAACGTCTTCCGAGGGTCCTTCTTGTCAATGCAATTAGCGAGTCTGACCTCAACGGTAATGACTGATGCCTCCAGGCGTCATTGGATCCTCGTTATTTTATGGTTCGTAACGTAGAGCGATTAATTGGGGCTTCGTGAAGCACTTGAGGAAACCGTGGGATTGGGGAATGTCTTTTTAATACTTTAAAAGGGAAGGGGGAACGTTTGGGTGAGGGCAATTAATTTTAAAGTATGTGCTTTGTTCTTTGTACTAGGTTTATATTTATTAATGAAGTTCTCGGATTCAATTAAGCACCTTTAAAAGAATAGATAGCGTTACAGAAATGAATCACTTATGCATATCATTGAAGAAAATTATTCATAGGATCAAAGTGTAACACGCTTGGAATATGGTTGCTGAAATTCGATTACTGATATTGTCAACTTATTAAATTTAATAAGCTAAAACAATCTTCATTCTAAAAAAGTTCTTTGTCAAAATAAACATTTTCAATTATTTTATGGATGGGGGTAGTATCTAACGAGTTTTTAAAATTGCATATTTTGACATAATTTTAATCATCTTCATAAAGAGTCTCAGGGTTGTCGATTTTGCCTCGAGAGCTGAAAATATGAATAATTTTCAAATACTTATAATTCTTTGAAATTGAAATTAAATAATTCGATTCTTTAATAAATTATTTATGAAGGAATAAGGTTTCAAAAAAGTGCATAATGTTTAAAATATAATCATAATTTAAAAAATTATAAGCATATGAAAATAAGAAACATTCTGTAAGAAATATTAAATAAATTTCATGTCGCGCATGCTATTTTCTAAAATATTAGCTTTTGATTATAAAACTTTATAGGATTATAAAATGTATCATACTCTTTAAACCCTACCTAATTTTAGTATTATATATCTTTTATACCTCAAAATATTTATAAAAAATCGAATTTTTTTAAAAAAAATTTAAAAATGTAATTTTTTAATTTTAAAAAAATACAATTTATTATTCTATTTATATAAAACTAGCTATCGTGTTATAAGGATATATTTAGTTTTGTAAATCAACTTATTGTTAGTAATTAGAGCTTCTATTTTAGAAAATATCATGTGCAATCTAAAACTTAATATTTCTTGCAGAAATGTTTCTTATTTTCACGTGCTTATAATTTTTAAATTTATGATTATATTTTAAACATTTAACACTTTTTTGAAGCCTCATTCCTTTGTAAGTAATGTGTTAAGGAATCGAATGATTTAATTTCAGCCTCAAAGAATTACATTTAATCAAAAATTGTCTACCTTTTCAGTTCTCGAGACAAAATTAACACCCCAATAAACCAGCAAAGTTTGCAGATTGTAATAATTTTTTTTATATAGTTTTGCCATAAAATACATCATTTAAAGAGTCAAAATAATTTTTGATGTGATATTATTATATTTTTTAAGTAACATAAAGTATGAACACAAAAATAGTAACTAATTAGCTTACTTTTTGTTTCTCACAAGTTAATTCTTTCTCCTCCCCCCTACATTCTTAGGTAAAGTTAAAATAAAAAATGCCTATACTCTGTTTATTTAAAATTTTAAATTTATCTCTAATTTAAATGATTATGAAATTTAAAAAATTTAAAAATATTTTTTTTATTATGCTACAAAATAAATGCTATTGATCCCAACCACAAAATTAAGGTACACAGAATATAGATCTACACTAGTACAATATACGTACAAAACATGATAACTCTGCAACCGAAACTTTTTTTAATTTTGTGGAAAAGTGTGAAAATTAGAAACTAAAAAAATCCAGTTTATAGATTATTTTTTTTTTTGCATTGAAATAATTCTTTTTTACATTTAAAATATACTTAGTATACATGTAAGCCATCTTTTTCCACATAAAGAGTTCATAGATGACTTTTTATCTCATTTTCTTTCTCAGTCTTACGAACGCTTTTGCGGAAGAGAGAGAGATTTAGACTTAAAAAAATTCTACTTCCTTTATTCACGCATTGTCAGTCTGAAAAGCATAAATGAAATAAAAATCCTCTAAATTAAAACTCAGAAATTTCACGAATATATAATTGGCGATTCCGTCATTAAATATCACCTTTGCTTCATTTTACGCCAATATCAAAAGTGTTATTTTGTAAAATTGAAGGATTCTTTTTAATTTTAAGTGTTTCTACCTAAATACTTTTTTAATAGTTTAGGTGAAAATGGTTCTGTAACTAAATTACATTTTTTTCATAGCAACGATAGGCACAATAATGCTACATTTATTGAGAAAAGTATTTTAGGTTCTTATATTTTAGTAAATACATTACGAAGTAGCATCAGAAAGGAAGATGTAGAGCAGGGGTCGACAATTTTTTAGCTGTGACGTGCCAAACCAATCTACCAATAGGATTCAGCGTGCCACACGGTAGGACATTTTTGAAACAACTAGATTCCTGCTATAAGGCATGCAGAGTTAGAGAATATAAGTCAATTATTTTTGATCTATAGTTTTTATATGTATAAACTTTGCACCAATTTTTTAATTGAGAACTTTAGAAACTTTGCACCACACAATGTATCACACGGGGGCTTACAACATAAGGGAAATATTTCAAAACAAACATCCATGCCTTCTCCGGGATTCGAACCCAGGCCCTACGCCACCGCAGTTAGCATCACTAACCACTATACCGGATGGGTGGCTTTTGCTTAATTTAAAGATATTTCTTAACATAAAAATAGACAGCACAAAATATAGATATTTCTTCAACAAAAAATTTAAATTGTACATATATTAGGCATTTTTAAACATTTTTATTAGAATAAGCAGACAACGTAAAATATAAGTATTTCCCTTCATTATAGTTAAATAAAAAGGTAAATAAAAGTTTTAATGTAAACCTCTAGTGCTTGGCCTGCTCTACTTTCATACCGCAAAATCAGGGTTTTAATTTGTGACTTTCGTTTTCCCACGATTCTGAGCATCAAGTTGTTAAACAATTTCTTTGCGTTTTTTATATCAGGAAAGATTTTCCCCTTAGATATGTGGAACCAAAACCGGAAAGCAGAGTGCATGCAACTTTTCTCTTCAAACAATTAAATCTCTCTAGAAATGACCTTCAATAATTTACAAAATAAATGCAAATTTATTTTTAGAGTTATCTTTCAGATTTTTTCGTATCCCATAAATGTCCACAATTCTGAAGATGTTAGTCACACACACACATATAAGGCATTACAAATTTATTAACTTCCATCCACTCAAAAATTGACAAATTTGTGGAGTAGTGCAGAGTACTACTAAGAATTGTACCGTGTGCCATGGGTTGTCGAGCCCTGATGTAGAGCATCGTTTCATGTTTTATTGAATGATAACAACTTTATATAGCCTACATCAGGGGTTGGCAATCTATGGCCCACGTGCCACATGTGGCACGCAGTACAATTCTCAGAGGCATGCTGCACTTTTTTATAAATTTGTCAATTTTTGAGTGGATGGAAGTTGATAAATTTGTAATGGAACTTATTTGACAAACATCTTCAGAATTATGGACATTTATGGAATTACGAAATAATTCTGAAAAGTAACTCTATTAATAAATTTACAGTTGTTTTGTCAATTATGGAATAGACATTGCTGGAGAGATTTAATTGTTTGAAGAGAGAAACTTGCATGTGCTGTGCCTTCCGTTTTTGTTTCTACATATCTGAGTAAAAAATCTTTCCTCATAAAAAATATTTCGTGTCCGCAAAGAAATTGTTTAGCAATTACAGGCTCAGAATCGTGTCAAATTAAAAGTCACATTATACCCCTGCTTTTTCGATATAAAAGTAGAACGGTGCAAGCATTAGATTCGCATTCAAATTTGTTTATTTATCTTTTTTATTTAACTGTTATGAAAAGAAATACTTATATTTTACATTTATTTCTTATTTTAATAAATATGTTTAAAAATACATAATGTATATGTACAATGTGCATAAATATATCTACAATTTTAATTTTTTAAATTTTTATTGAAGAAATAGTTATATTTTAAGCTGTTTACTTTTATGTTATAAATATCTTTATATGATGCAAAATTAACACTTAATAAAACTGTAAATCTATATTATTGATCTCTGTTCTCTAACTCCTCATGCATTTCGAGGGAATCGAATTGTTTAAAAAATTTCATTCTGTGTGGCACGCTGAATCCTATTGGTAGATTGGTTTGGCACGCCACACCTAAAAGGTTGCCGACCTCTGGCCTACATCATATTAAAAAATAATAGTTTATTCCAATTCTGAACAGAGTCTGGAGAGTAAAATGTTAAATCAGGTGTCGTCTTCATCACTTCAATGTGAATTAAAATTACGAGGTTCAACTTAAATATCCCGCATATTGCCTCGAAGTGCGATAACCAGTCAACGAAATCCGAACAAAAATTAACGAAAAATCTGTTTGCATACATTTTTTTAAAGAACATAAGTCTGTGTTGACAGTTGACATTTATATTATTTTTTTTAGTTGAGAGTATAAGCGATGTAGTTATCCTTACATTCTATATTAATTTTTTAAAATATTTTGAAAAAATTGAACTTTTTAAACGTTTAAAGCTATTATCCTCCCTTGAACAGTTCCTTAGGGCGTTAAAAAAAGCATTTTGTTGACTTAAGAAGAAACTATATTATTCACATTCGTATAAAAATGCCCCTGTAATAAAATTCGGCTCTATAACTCATTCGTTTTCACGCATCATTAATTTTTTCGTCTTCATTAAAAATGTTTTTATAACCGCATGAAAAATTGAAGGATAATTAATGTGATCATTATCCGAAAAAACATAAAAAGAAATGAAGCCTTTTTTCCCTTACAGCCAGCAACATGGAACGATTAATTAGTGCCTTAAAAGCACTTGAAAAATCTGTGAGTCTAGAATATATCTTTTTAAAATTTTAAAAGGATATATGAAATTTATATAGGGAAAAATGCAATTAATTTTAAACTATGAGTTTGCTATTTTTGTGTTTCATTCATCTTATTTATGTGTGTTCTTTTCAGCAATCACCAATTATATTTAATTAAATACGTTGCATGCATATAAACTTGTCGAAAAATTTCAATTTATTTTGGTTATTTTTTGTTTGTTTGTGTTCCCTCCTTTTAGGAGGCATGTACGTAGTTACATTGAACAAAGGTATGATTTACCTTCAAGCGTGGATTTGTAAACAATTTTTTAAATGAAGTATATGTTATACAAAGTAAATAATAATAATAAATAAATAATAGTGTTGAGAGAGGATGTAAAACAAGACTTTTAAGCACGCAACCAAATTTTCTTTTGTTTCTATGTTTAAAAAGCAAGGAAAAAAGAGGGGGAAATTCTCACAAATAAATGGGAAGTTATTTGAAAGGATGAACTCAGAAAGTAATTTTTTTAAAATAACTAAATTGCTTATTTATTTATTCTTCTTTTCTATAAAAGTTACTGATCCCTCAATGACTCTGGCATTCATCTTTAATATACTCAAAATATTTCATTTTCTACTTTCTTAGTTATATTAAATGGGTTTTTTTTAAATAAAAGTATTCTACTTAAACCTCGATAAGAAACTTTTTTTTATTCAAATCTATGCAAAAAAAAAAAAAAAACATATGCTACGTTATGCTTTCTTAAATTTTATTATATATCGAACATATGAGATAATTTTTTGTATAAATAGCTATTGAAATTCTAAAATACATTAAAATATTTACTAACAAAAATCTAACAATAAGGCATATTGAAAGTAACAAAGCCCTAAAATGCAGCAAAACGAATTAAAAACGAAACAAACCAAAAATATCGTAGAATTTATGCATAAAATTCTGTTGTATTATTTTTGTATGGTTCAAGATTCTAACTTTAGAATCGCAGGTTGATAGGAATAAAATATTAAAATCAAAAGGAGAAATAACCCTGAAAACTATTGTAATTTCCTCAAATTAATGTTGTACATCACGCAAACATGCGAGAAATTCATTAAAAGAAAACTATTGCGTTAAAATATTTCTTTTCCTTTTTTATTCATATTTTACATTTACTTAAAATAGAAAACGTTTCTCAAAAATATATTCTCTTTTTCTTACATTTATTTAAAAATTACCATAAGTACTTTTCAATTATGATTCTCTAATGTATGTTTTTAAAAAAAGCATAAATAAGTTTTAAAAATAATGCATTGTTTTTACTTTACATAGTATTCCTCCTATTTTTGAAATTTTTTTATTTTATAAGAAAATTTATTAGAACATAATTCAGTAGAAATTTTAACCTTTTATTCTATTGCACTTTTTTTTAAAATTTAGATGACAGGGGTGATAAAAACACACACACATTTTAAGACTGGGTAATATGTTACTGCCATAAGTTTGAGATCGCATTGGCTATAGGGTTAAGTAGTAAGAGTTGGCATTAGTGTTTCAACATGTTCAACAATAGCTCTGGGACAAATGGCATTAGTGTTTTAGTACGGAAAGTGAGACCATAGCGCAAGTACATCTGACTTTCGAGCAGCGAAGAAGCATTTTGAAATTGTATTGGAAGTTCGAGAATATCGATGTGACGATATTGGAGGCAACAGTATGGAACGGAACCATTAACACATTGTGTGTGTGTTCGCCTTCGCGGTAAGTTTAAAGCTGATGGAACACTAACGGATATACAGGATCAGGCTGGTCACGCACATCAACAAAAAACGAAACGTCTGTTGCAAAATTAGATTCATTCACATAGTCACCACAAAAATGGACATTACAATGTGCACGTGAAACAGGCGTAAATAAGGTTAGAATAGGTCGTATTTTGCACAGAGCAAGATGGCGATCCAACCCACTATCATACAGATGTACGTGTCTATCTGGATAACGTTGCACCTGGTCATTGGATTGGACGAAAAGGTCCGATTGAGTACTTAGCACATTCACCTGATTTAACCCCACTTGACTTTTACTTATGAGGTTACCTGAAGAACGTGGTGTACAGCAAGAAACCGCACACACTGGAGGAACTGCGCTATGAAATTGAAAATTGAAGCGGTTTATCACACAATTCCTGTAGTTACCCTGAGAAATGTCACCAATAATGTACGTAATCGTACTCAAAAACTTTTAGAGGCGAATGGATTACAGCTTGCACACTTACTGTAATTTTTATTCACTGCAATACTTACGATAACATATACTTTTTTCTTTATCAAAGTGTGTAAACATTTTTTTGATCACCCCTGTATATCTTTTTGAAGTACTTTACAAAATATAGTGAAAATCTATATTTTAATTGGGAAATTTTATTTAAACACGTTTGTTTTTGACTATTTGAAAATATTTACTATATTTCTTTTTGATTCTGTTAATGTAATTGTGTACAAACATTAAATGCTTATTTAATTACACATTGCATTTGAATTTTGCTTGAATTGAAACAAATTTATATTTTAAAAAATGTTGGAAAAATATGAATTTGTTTATTAATTCTGAAAGTATTTATTAATTCAAAGAGATTGTAGTTCATTTATTAGTTCAAATAGATTTAGTGTGGGATAGAAATTTGGAAAATGGGATGCCATCTCAGTTATCATCCTCGTCGTTTCGCTGTGCTCCACCGGACCTTTCAGAGTGGCCCGGTTATGGCTCGTTGCACTAACAAATTCAATTATTTAAGAACAAGGCATTAAAGAGAGAGAAATCCTATCAATCAAGCAGCCAAATATATCAGTTTTGCTATCGATGTCATGCTGGTACGAATTGCGAGATAACTTTTTTTCTTTTTGTAATAGTAACGGTTAATGATAACAAATAACACAGAGGAGTAATGGCCATTTTATGGGTTAAACTAATTTTTAATTAACCCTGATGTCTTCCAAGTGAGAAATATCTAAAGAATATATGTTGTTTCAAGGGGTTTGGGATCTTGACTGTTTTATATAGAGAAACAAGTATGGGTCAACAACTTGTTTAATTTGTCGTGAAAATGCTACAAATCTGTAAAATAGTGTAAATAATCTATATTTGGATGCGTAATGCATTTATATTTATTCTTACTGTTACGAATCTTGTAAAATAGTGTAAATAATCTATATTTGGATGCGTAATGCATTTATATTACTCTGTTATATTATGTTAAAACTGTAATATTCACAAGCAACGCCGTCCCTTACGTTAGAATGGCGTTTCAATAGGAACTTGGTGAAATATTGGCGCTATGGCCAAGTTGGCATCATTTTTGGTGACTTAAGCAACCAATTTGGTGACATTGGCAACCATGTTGACGAGTTCGGGACCCTCTGGATTCTCCTAGAAATTAGTGGAGAAATCCACTAATTTCACGATTTATGTCGCGAGCGCATCTTGAAGTTTCGGCCATGGCTGTAAATAGAGCGATACTCGCCGCAATAGTTAGTCTTGTTTCAACCAGCGATTAGTGAGCATTGTTTTGACTAGTGATTAGCTCGGCTGTGCTTGTGAATAAGCTTATACATACGTGTATTTTAGACACTGCTTATTGTGTCTGAGTGCTGTTGAAGGTATGAAATCCTTCTGGTATTTATTCTGTGAATTTTGCTGTTGAATCCTGTATTTCAAGGATTGATTTTCGACAATAAATACTCATTGCTCTTAAAGAATTGGCTTGTTGTTTACGACTGATTTTGCATAAAATCCTCGAATCAATATCAACGCAACAATACTTAAAAAATACAATTTTGCACATCGCTTTACCACTAAGCACAAATCTTTCAATGGCTCTTTTTCTTGAGGATCTCTTTCAAGACGAGATCTGTGTGTGAATTGGTCTTTTTAAAAAAATCTTTGCAACAGAATATTTTGTCGGTGGTAGTGTCACGAAATGCAGAAATAACAAAAGCATCCTAGAAAATTAGTTATATTATATATATTGACAAATATATGAGAGAGAAACCTTTAAGGCTAAGCATATGAATTGGCATAGAAAATGTTAGAGAGTTTCTTAAATGCTTTCGATGTACTCTTTGATAAATTCAATTATTTGTTCAGATATTTTTATCAGTAGAATCAAAAAGTATTTGAATAAATTTGAAACAAAATGCACAAGCAAGTCTGAACTAATTTTAAAACAAAATGTTGATTTCATCTGGAATTCTGTAAAAACTATTCGTTTCCATCCCACTTGATAAATTAATATCTGAAATAAAAATAAGAAAGGCTTTGTCAAAATAATAAATCAAATTATATAATATATGGCAGATATGTTTCTATGAAAGTAGAAGGCAAAAAAAGGGACTTGGGATCATTGGTGAAAAGAAATCGAAATTACCCCAAAACTGGGGAAAAAATGCATAAAACCTGTTTTTGTGAGTTGAGTTTGATGGAGTTTAATATAGTTTTAAAATAAAATCCAAAATTCTTAATTTTAATGTTTTGATCAATTTTCCGGATTTTAAACGTCCTTGATCTTATAGCGTCCCCCTATTAATCCTTATATTGCGCCCCGCTTGAAATAGTTGTCTTATGTATGTGGCCCAGCGGAAAAAAAGTTTGAGTACCCCTGCCCCAGGAGAATGATAGTCAAGCTGCGGCCTGTCATAAATTTAAAGATAGTAGTATAAAAATTTTAAATTTTTTTGATCATTTGAAAAAAAATTTTTTTGGACTTGCTCTATTTCTATTTACATACGAAAATATATGTCTAAGAATTTATAAATAATGAAATCGACTTGTAAAATAATTTTACAAAGATGGAGCCTATTCTAATACATATGCATAAAAATATTAAATGAGTTACATTTTTTAAAATATGTACGTAAATTCATTTGATCACATTTGGCAAAAAAACTCTTAAAAAGCACATCCAACAGTACTGAAATGTTTGTTTAATATTTTCATTCACTTTAAGTCTAACGTATATGTTAATTAATTAATTAACATTTTAGTTCAGATTTTAACAATTTAAATTTCGGAATCAAATACTAGAAATTTCATACATTCTATACTTATATCGATACACGTTGCGCACACATATAAATTCTTTATCTATTTTCATCAGAAAAAAAACAAAAAAAAAATGGAAATAATTAATGAAAATATTGTAAACACATTATTGTAATTTCAAAAGCATATTAAAAACAAAAGTACTAAAGTGAAATGTATTACAGAATAAAGTTTCCTGGAATCACAATTTTTATATTTAAATTTTTAAGGAACCCATTGATAAAAATTGCAAAACTTTCAATAAAATGTGCCTACCATTAAAATATGAATAGTGTAACACACACAAAAGAAAAAAGTGAATCGATAAATACGATGAGATGAAAGCAAGGAAAAGGAATTTAAAATATTTTTAACGATATTAGCAAAAAATAAGCTTTTGAATTCAAATTGAAGTTTTCTTAAATTGCATTTTGCTAGAAAAATATTCTCATCCACTTATCTCGCACTCCTTCTATTTTAATACGAGTTTTATATTTCCTCTTCTTCCCCCCAGGAAAAAAAATACAGATATGGAAAAAAATGGAAAGTTATAAACCTCATTTCAGCATTTTAAGTTTGGAAGTAATTTCCCTTTAATTTTCAGATAAGAACTCCTTGAAGTAGGTAATCCTTTTCGAACAATGCAATTCACTCTAAACGAAAATCGTCTGCTTTTTTTCTCTTTTATTATTATCGTCGAATTCTTTTTTTATTTAAAAAAATAAAATGCAAGAAAGAAAGAACGCAGACGATTTTCGTTTAAAAAGAAGTGAAGGGAAAAAGGTAACAAGCTAAACAATAACAATAATCTAAGAAATGGACTAGAGTAAGTGAGAGAAAAAAATAAAATAAAAGGGAAATAAGTAGGAGATAAATGAAAGGAAATGAATGAAAAGAGCTCCATTTCCGTATCTCTTTTCAAAGCTAGGGATATGAGTGACGCTTCGGCCAATTATATGTCACACTGAAAGCGAAGAAGAAGCCATTGGCGACGAACAGGAATCCAATTTCGGAATTCTTACACTTGGCTGAATTTACGCACTTACCTTCCCCCCTGCTATCCGTCCCTCTCCCCCCTGATAAAAGGCAATCGCTAAGATAGAGTGAAGGAGAGAAGGAAGGGAAATAAGTAAATAAAAGAGAGAAAAAGCTATTTCTTCAATTTCTCTTTTCCTTTTCTCACTCCCAGACGCGGCTAGTTTCCCTTCACAGCCCATTCAAGCGTTGGTAGTGGCGGGTATTACGGATTTTTTATTTCTTAACATCCAATATATATACGTATAGATATATATACATATAAATCCTTTTTCCACAGTAAATATCTGGGCGGAAATGGAACGGTGTCTATTTTATACTTTTTTTTTCCTTCAGTGGGTGGGTATTTGGAACTTTTGTGTTGTTTATTTATTTTCTTCTCTCTTGCGCCGTTCCATCTTTTCGCCTGCTGGCACCGGAATCTCTTCTTTTGGCGAGCTGTTTGGCGCTATCGTGTTGGATTTACGTCTTTTTCCTGAGGAAGTACTACATCTTCTCCTGAATATTTTTTTACCGAAATCGGCAAAAAAAAAAAAAGTGGGGGAGGGGTAAAGAGGCGAAGGGAAAAAAAGAGCATTTTCTCCTTTTAGTGTTTGGCTCATCAATTGTGAATATGTCACAATGTACTTCGCGCTTAGCTTGAAAAATAATTTCGAATTGAGATTTCCAGAATTCCCACTCCACCCCCACAATTTTTCCTTTTGTAAGAGAAAACAGATTGAAATCAACAATGGTATATTATTATGGGAAGATGAATAGAGTATTTCTTTTATTCTGACGTAAAATATTAATATTATGCTGAATTTTCTACATTAATCACGTTTTAAGTAGTTTGTTTCGACTGTTTCATCTCTGTTATTCACCTATAATCATTACTAAAAGTCACTTTGCAATTATTCATGTATTTCAAGTAATTTATCTATCTGTCTTAAATCAATCATTTTATGACTTAATACAGATTTTTTTTGAAATAAGGAATCGCTTTGCTGGTGACAAAAAAAAAGAAGATTATTTTTAAAACAGAGTACTATAAAATATTTCAGAGATTGTATTAAGCAATGCTTTCTAAACTTTTGCAGACGGGAAAGTATTTCAAAGGTGTGTTTTGATAGTTTTCATATTGAGATGATTGTAAATGAATTGCAAGATTTTTAATCGAAATTAAATTAAACTATTTCAATGATTACAACTTACCCAAGACTTCAAAGTGCAGGATTCGATTTGTCTCAAGAAATGTTCTTTGGAAAAAGTAAAAGTAAAATTTTGTATTACGTCTATCCCAGGGGTCAGCAAACTTTCAGAAAGAAAAGCCAAGGTGTAAGAGTAATAAGATAAGTAAGGTGTTAAAGAGCCATTTACACAAAGAGCTAAATGCACTTGAGCAGAAGAGGAATGAGAGACTCTGGTAGTAGTCACAATCAAGACCGTCCAATTAATATTTTCTTTTTTTAAATATATATATACGATGTATACTTTTCAATTCCTTCCAAAAGCTAAAAACTATCTATGATATTTTTATTCCTGTGGCTCAATGCAAGAACAACCACTGATAAAATACCATAATGCTAGGAATTAAATTTTCATGCATCGTGAAAACATTTTCTTACAAATCAGTGTTGCCCAGTCTCCGTGCCGCGGAACGGCACCGGGCCGCTCAAGGAACATTCAATTATTCCATATATACTGTGGTGTATTTCTTTCAGGTTAGGGCGACTTTCCATGGAAATCACTTTACATTCCATGTTAAATCACTTTATATTCATTTTTGGTGCAATAATATTTTATTACTATAAAACCAAAATCATTAAAACAAATTGCTCTAAAAATAATTAATGTTCCCCGTCAGCGGACCGCGGTAAAATAATCAAACTTTAACCAATCCGTGGTGATCATAAAGTTGGGAAGCACTGCTGCATATAATACGAGGGTCACCCTGAAATTTTTGAGATACTTCTAGGTTTTTAAAGTTAAACTTACAAAATTTTAGGAGAGTTCAAAGTAGTCTCCTCCAGCATCAATGCACTTTTGAAGACGAAATTTCCACTGATTAAATACCTCAAACCATTCATTTCTTGGAATTCCTGAAAAGAATGCATTTATAGTCGCATCAATCTCTTTTTCTAAATGAAAACAACGTCTACGTAAGTTCTTTTTCATATTAAAAAATAACCAAAAGTCACACATAGCTAGATCCGGAGAATAAGGTGGATGTTTTATCACTTTAATTTGTTTTTGTTTAAGAAACTCAACTGTTAATTCGGCTGTATGGGAAGATGCATTGTGATGGCGAAGCATTAGTCTCCTATCATTCACTTCTTGGGGAATTTCTGAAAGATATTTAGTGGTATACCAGTTTGCTGTTGCTGTCTTCTGTCCTCACAACTTGATGGATTTGACCAATCCCATGCTTCTGAAGAAAACGACATACATTATTTTTTTCATTGTTCGTTGTCTTTTCACCATTGTCGGCGTGGGATCATCTTCAAAGTTCCAACTTTGTTTTCTTGACGTGTTAGAATGTCAAAAAACGGCATGCAAGTTTCATCACCAGTTACAATTTTAGAAATGGTGCGGTGGCCACCATCATTTAGCAATTTTAGGGTTTCTTTACTGATTCTGACACGCTCCTCTTTTTGGTGTTCGGTTAGATTATGCGGAACCCAATGGTAAACTACTTTTTTCATATGTAATTTTTCATGAATAATTTTGTCTATGGCTGAGGATCCAATGTTAAGTTCCTTCTGTATCATTTGGTAGGTACGGCGATTATCATCCATTAACATTTTTTGCGTGGCAGTTACATTATCCGGGATTACTGCCGACCGCGCGGTCTTCCTGTCTGTTCTTCATCCTGAGGAGAATTGCGACCACTGCAAAATTTTTTAAACCATCTGAATACAGTACACGACATGGAGATTTATCACCAAATGCTGATTGCAGTCGTTTAAAGCATTCCTCTGGATTTAATCCAGCTTTAAAATCATAGAAAATCATAGCACGATAATGTTCTAGCCTCAACTCCATTTTCTCATCTGTCTAAAGTTTATTTTACGCTAAACAACTTGAAGTAAGTCATTAAAAAGTTGTCTGCTGTGTTAAAATAATTTGCATTTTCAAATTAAATCATTAATTTTCTTCTGTAATTTTTCGTCTGTCCGTATCTCAAAAATTTCAGAGTTACCCTCGTAGCATAACGACTTTTTTTCCTGAAATTTCTTGTTTACATTTATAGTTAAAATTGACTTTGATGTTGTTCTTAAAGATAGAAGTGATGTGAATTCTCTTTTTGCTTACTCTTAAGCATGTCACGGAATATGGAATGTGCTTGAATCATTTCTGTTGGAGGTTGATGTTGTAATGACTTTATTCAGCTTATAAAAACAATTTATTACAAGTAAATATTAACTATAATATTTTTACACTCGTTCCAGATTGGGATCACAGTCTCTTTTACAGTAAAGATCAGTTCCTCTCGAACATCCAACTTTTAATGAGAATCACGTTAGATTGACGCTTTTTTATCGGTAAAAAGGGCCAAAATACTTCGACTCCGCTGGTCCACTATAATCGTGGGTGCGAATGCAGTGCGTCTCTTGCTGTCTATAGCCAGAGAGGTCTCCGATCAGTTCTCTCTCTGTATCGGTAATAGGAACCAAAGTCCTTCGCTGGTTGACTATAATCGTTGATGCAGACGCCGAGTTTCTCGCTTAATCGCTTGAGAGGCCTCTAAACGGTTCTATCTGGTTCTCCCCGCAAAATCTCACGCCGTGCCTTTTAAAGCCCAGGTTGCTCCTGGTTCCTCTTTTCGGCTCTCCTTTGTCCCTTGTTTGTCGGCTCCTCAAACGTGGGAAAATTTCCAACCCATAAAGTCGGGTGGCCGCCTCCAGACACGCCGTCGCCAAGGATGCGTGAGAAACGGAAATTCCACACAGGCCGGGGAATATGTCCACTCCCAGATTCTAAGGAATGGACGTGGAAACAGAGGTCAGAAATCTTGACCACCCATTTAGGCTATTTTTTCCCCAGCAATTAGGGAAAAGAAAGCGGCTACATCACAATGTGCCTTTCTTGCTCACACTTTTAAGAGTGTTGCCTAGTTCATGTGGGGAAGTAAGCAAACGTTATTGGAAATCGCTTAGATGAGTGGCTTCCAATGGCGGCATTCCTATCAATAAGATACTTTTATTGCTTTAAAATTAATTTTAATATTTTCACTGTGATTCTCAATGCATTATGTGAATAGAAAACAATTTAATGCAAAAGTTTTAAGCCAGTCAAATGCTTAATTGTAGACAAAAATAAGGTAAATTTTTCCGATATAGATAATTATAAAGGAAAATGAGTACCAAAAACAATAAATTTTATTTGATATAAATACATTTTTGATAATGCAACTAGAAGTCTGAAGAGCTGCTGGTTTATCCAGTAAGCATTTAAAAAGACGAAAGAAAAATGTAACTTTCAGTTTGGTACAGCAATTATTTTTAAGTGCAAGTAATGTTGAAAATCAAGAGGAATACTTAAGATCATATTTAAGTCACTTAAATTAGCATTTAAAAAAAATGAACAAATTATATGATTCCAATAAAATATGTAGTAATAATCAGTATCTTTTTCAAATTACATGATGCATACTTTTTTTATTAAATGTAATCTCAAAATATTTAATTCGAATTTTTGAATTAATTTTTCAAATTTAACTTACTTTTTTTCAAGATTTATTAAAATTCTTTTAGAAAAAAATACATTTTAATTATATGGTAGGGTAAGTGACTCTGTTTATTAACATTTCACTCTGAAGGAACACGAAGGCTATTGGCGACGGACCTCGAAATTTTGAATAATGGTCAAGCGAGAGAGATGAGGATAGCAGTGAAGCTAGCACCTATTCTCCAAACTTCTACTCCCCGCGTACGGGAGTCTTTGAATCTCGACAAATTTAACACGCAACAGCCTTTCTATACGTCGGTTGTTCAATGACTATAGGGTTTGTTATCATGACACGCCACCCACGAGTTCGTGATCATGACCATTAGTGTAACGTGGCCACATTATATGGTATAAAGTATACTTTACTGAAAAACATACTAACGTGAAAATGAAATGTATCCGTATATGATTTCTTATTTGCTGCATGATTTCCGAATTACAAAATAAATGTACGAGTATGTTAACAAATATTTAGAATAGTGAATAACTCAATTAGTGGGTAGAAAAATACATAATTTTATCTTAAAACTAAAAAAGAATTGCCCATTATTATAGTATAATACCGCACTTCCCCGCCACCGGTCTGGGGTTAAACCCCGGGCTGGGCAAGGTCGACACAGTCTTTTAGTGGGTCGAGAAATGAGTACCAAGCTTGATTGGGAATTAAAAACTGGGGGTTCCACGTCAGACTGACCCCTGACCGGAACATCTGCTTATCTCTGTGCCCAAGGTCATGAAAACTGCGATGGGAGTAGTAGGCCTAGGCTCTCATGGGCTGTTGCGCCACTGATTTTAAAATTTGCATAATACATTCATCTCACACGAAAATGTGAAAAATATTTGGCTTAAATGAATTTTTTATTTAAATCAGAAAACATTCTACGTTAACTATTCAAAAAAAAAAAAAAAAAAAAAAACAGAATCTTTTTTTGTCATCCAGATAACATGCTTCATGGTCACAAATCAATTTCACCAAAACTGTCTTCATTTTGTAGAGGGCTATCTTGCGAGGTTCCCTCATAAGACTAACATGGGATATTATTTTTCAAAGTTTTAATTAGAGTTTAACTGCCATCTTCTTACAATGGAAAAAGATGATGCAGATTAGTTCTTGAGTATAAAAGTGAGTGGAAGAGAGAGTTGAGGATAGTAATAGATAGCAGATTGTTGAAAGTTAATAGAGAGTGAGTGAGATGCAACGAGATTTTCACTTCCAGTTCTAGAATTATGTTCATTAATTAGTAATTTCCTTGCCTAAACCTAGACACTTATTGGCTTCGAGAGTGCATTTTATATTGGAAAGTTTTTGGACAAATCTCACTGAACATCAAATTCGAGCGATCATTGGATACAGTGGAGCTTCTGTCTTTTTGTGGGAGCTACAGTTTTGTGTGTCTGCAAGTATTTTAGGCAAGTGAATTTTGATTGTTTTTAAATATTATTTGATCTTCATAACCCTTGAATAGGACAATAATGCAATGAAATCCGTAACATGATTATTTGTGTCTGTGGTATTCTCTAGCGCAGTGGCCTTCAAACTTTTTTTGACTAACGATAAGGTGTTTTCGGGGAGCCCCCCCCCCCCTAAGCACACGCACTTAAAAGATTATATCTTAAAATAATAGTTAAAGTAATTCAACATATTATTGACAGTTAAAAATATTGTATTTGTTACTAAAAAGTTTTAATGTAACTTTTTAATGTATAATTTACACATTGATATTAATTTGTGTTCCAAGTGTCACATACCCATGCATTACATTTAGTAACCGGGGTATGTGCTTGTATTTTTTGGCAAACTGTCTAAGTCTAGGTCTATTGAAATTATCCACAGTCGCATTTCATATTCTGCGTTTGATTTGTTTTTATATTTTATTTTTGCTGTCACTACATTGAGATATATTTTTCACATAAACACATTGTTCTGAATGGCAAAATTTTCATAGCTGTGTGAGAAATCCTGTGTAATTTACAGCCTAAAATTTAAGAGCTGTTCTTGCATAGATTTAGATTTAAGAGTCAAAAATTTTTGATGCGCCGATAAGTTGTTCTCTCTCATTTATAATGGATGTTTTTTTTTCCACAAATAGAAAAAAAAATGTATTTTCCAATAGAAAACTATTTCATTCTGCAAAACATTGCACTAATTAGTATAAAATTATTTTGTGGTGCCTGGCATAGTAAACAACAGAATATTCACAATCTGGTAGGGAGTATACATAAAGTATATAGTTAAAAAATTATGTAGCTATTAAAACATCATAAAGAACGCGAATCCTTTTGGCGTATACATGTATAGTTTTCCTTCCGATTTTTTATTGTGATTCGTGGAACCCCAGGGTTCAGGGGAACACAGTTTGAAGACCACTGCTGTAGTGTTTTGTGTGGTGACGATAAATTCAATTGTATGGTCAGGTTCTTGTCATATTCACTCGAGAATGTGACCTTCGGAGTTAGATTGTAAGATTTATTCTTTTTTGGGGGGGGGGGGGGGGTACTATTACAGTTTGACTTTCTTTAATAACTATGAAATCTGTTTCTGAATAATTTACAAATTTTAAATCTGTTTTTATATCTGTATAAATTATAAGATACATACAAACTAATTAAAAAGTTTTAAAAAGTCAAATAATACATGATTTACGAATTATGCGATCAATTATTTTTTTTATAAACAAAATAGTGAAATTTTAATTTCAGATTTCAAACAATGATTATCTCCTGAGCATTTCTTTTTCTTTCCCACTGTAGTATGTTTATTAATTGTTAATTTTTTTTCAGCAATGAATAATAACATATGAGCTACATTGATTCAAAATACTTAAATCTCTCTAAATTGATATAGAATTAAAGCCAACACGTAGTCCTTTCCTTGTCAAGAGATTAGGTCATCACTTGACATCAGTTATACCTCAATATATCACACCAAACTTCGTCAAGACATTTGAGTTCTAGTTGTTTTTGTCCAGTCGTTGGTCACTAAAGGTAAACCTTGTAGAGAGGCTCAAAGTCCGAAGTTTGAGGAGAAGGGATTTTGCTCAAGTGCCATCATGATCCCTTGATAGGATTTTAAAATTAAGAGATCCCTGCCCGAGCATGCTCATCCAAGTCTTCATGTTGCTTCTCGGGGAGCACTGTTATACAAACAATAGAGTGCCTCTTGATTTTTATATGAAACAGGAACCATTATTATTCTGAGAAGATCTTTATGTTTAATTTTGAATCTACCTCCCGCCAACCACGAAATTCGTAACCTTAATACTTGCTTCAACTACCTTTCTGCAACTAAAAATCACTATAGTTTTACTCTAACAATTTATAGCAAGCAACAAAATAATAATAATGATAAATTATAACAAAGGCGACATAAAGATGCTCCATTTTGCTCTTCTTGAAGCATTTAATTTTGCACAATAAGGAATCAGTGGCGCACACAAGAGAGGGCCCTCCCCCCCCAAAGTTCTTGATTTTTTTTCCGATTGATTATAATCCTATGCATATAGAACGTAAAATTTTATTATTTGTTATTAATAATTAATTTTATTAATTAATGCTAATTTTTAATTCAATAATCAATTTTGACTGTTTTTTTCTGAAAAATCGACAAAATTAAAAGAATATGTTGGATGGCGTATTGGAGCATGATGCGAGAATGGTAGTCTTCCGACCTTGGACTCCCCCCCATTTGAAAAATTCCTGTATGCAAGGAATATTTTATGAATCAACTCTGATGAGACGCATTTTGCAAAAGGAACAACGTTGTTTTAATTAGACAATTAACTACTTTTAACTATAGCATTTAGTACAGATGTGATTCCCAAAATCAAATAAGAAGCAACAGTTATTATTTCACGCTTCTTTAGACAACACAATCATCAATCAAGTGAGAGAGTGAGTTTATTAATGTTACCCTAAAAGCAACACTAGGGTCATTAGGGATGGACATTTAATATTTAATTATATGACAAGGACGACGTCTCCTCTTTAAACTACTACACGATTCCAATGGGTTTTGAACCTCGGAGGATTTAACATATATCACTTCCTCTACACGACGGGTCTTCAGTGGCACCAGGACTCGAATGCGCAACACGCCAGCTTTAAGTTCATGACCATAACCACTAGGCTAGTATAACCACTAATCATTGATCAATTTGAAGCATTTAAGAATATTTTCTTTTACTTTCTTCAGGGAGTGGGCTCTGTGTTGGAAGAAAAGGCTCCTCGTTCAGCGATTTTTTCTCACAATACACTATATATATATAACTTCCATCATCTTAATTAAAAGCATATTGCGCTTAATTTTAAAATTTTTTACAAAAAAATCCATCAAATAGTTTTTAAATAAGTTTAAAGAAATACAGCAGGATTTTTACTTAAAGATCATCAAAATTTTCAAGACATTGCAAAAGAACAAGTAAAAAATTACTTAAAAATCGGGAAATACTGTATGAATTTTTGCACATTCAAGATGAAATGATGCGAATATATTTGTTTCTGAAAATTATTTTGTGCTATGAAACTAAATGTTATAATGATCTTGCCTCTGCGTCTAAAGGAGCTATACGCGTCCTTCCACTAATCCTCATGGGAATTTTTTTGGGCCAGCATTTTTAACCAATCTTCTCCTAAAAGAAGAAAACGTGATGTGCAAATTAAGTTTAATATATATACCCCTTCTTCACGAGTTTGAGAGCTAGTGAATTGTAAGTAGATTAGAAGTGAAACGAATTGGCAGTGAAGTGTATATGTAAACAAAAATTAAGAAAGCCAGAAGTTTAGATATCAAGAAGTGATAGGATTAGCTAACCAGAAGTGTTAAAGTCAACTTGAATTAAATAGAAGACTGCATGAGTTCAGGTACTGTGATCTTAAATTAAGTTGATGTCTTGAGTGTTAAATTAATAGTGTGGTCATTAAATACGTAAACTCTGAGTAAAGTAATATTAAAGGAGAAGAGCGGCAGTATTGAACATATTCTCCCCAAATGCGAATCTCGTCTCTCTCTCGCTCTATTACTGAATTGAATTATCTTATTTATAATGTTATTTGTGTTTGAGTTGTTTATAATGATAAATAAAATAATTGGAATTCATCATGACGTATGATCCTTTATTTCCTTCCACGCCTTTAGCTGGGTCACAGGGTAGAAGGGGTGTAACTATGTTTTAAGGTGTGGGGGAATTGGAAGGAAACTAACCATGATCAATAAAACTTCAATTTATTCACAATGTTAACGACAACTCAAATTCAATCGATCAAAGATAAGAGAAGCACTCAATTAATAAATATGAACACAATTAACGAGGTACGTGAGATATGAGAAGACTTCAATGTTTAATACACTTACTTAATTCAATAGCACTGACTTCTTCACTATTTAATACAGATTCAATCTCCTGTGACAGATCGTCACCTTAAGTAGTTCAACTATCAAATGTTAAATATCCGCGATTCATATTCAATTTGATTATTCATTGCTCCGCTAGCAGGCTATCCTATCTCTCTCTGTTGTAAATTAAATATTAAATGTATAGATGGCGCTACAAGTCATGTGAGAGATGTATACGCTTTTTGACTAGTAGAGTAAGAATCATGTAATGTTCTTTGTGTTGTGTACATGTCTTCCGTGTTGTCTGCAAAATAAACAAAATGCCAAAAGATGAACTGAATTATTGAATGGGGAATGAAAGATATATTGGAATTATAATAGTCTACCTGACCATGGAATATATTAACTAAGGAAATACAATACTCTCCTTCTCACCTGAAAGCCTAGACTTTATATAGTAATCATAATTTACATGTTCAGGCTCTCTTCTTCGGAGGAAGCTTTCTAATAAAATAATTTTTATAACTACCAAGAATTCCCCAAGAGGACTTTTAGTAAAAAGGTCGCAGATAGAGCCGTCACAATGTTAACAATGGGAGTTTTCCGAACCGTTTTTTCTGGCTCCTAGTGCTTTCACCTGACTCAACACTTATACTGATTCTTTTTCCTTCACTCGATCGTATTAAGATTCACGCAATGTAAGCGATATGAATCGTAACTCAAAAACGACCAGATGACTAGAGTGACGTTTGGGATTACCCTACTGCCAGGGATGTCTTAAGGCATGGCCCAACTGGGCCCAGGGCCTCACCCACGGTGGGGGCCTTGTTTCGTTCTCGACTCTTAATGAGATCATGATTCGGATAATTTTAATGGCCAAAAACAGTGAATTTCATATGCATGTCAACGGGCACAAGTTGTAAGACTGTATTATTAGGGATGACCATTGCCCATGTCTAAGCCTAGGCCTAATACCATTTCCAATCCTTCAACTCATTTAGTCAAAATACGGTCATCGGTCGAGCTGCTTTGCGCCTAGGTTTTTGAGATTGAGAGTTGTGCATATTTATTTGTTTCAAATTACCGTTTGAACGAGTATTTGGCAATGCGTGCTATATACTGTCTACTTTTAAAGATCTCAGATAGGGCCTACTTTTACATAGGGGCCTAGAGCCTCAAAAGATTTCTCTGGGTCCAGGGCCTCAAAGAGTCTTAAGACGTCCCTGCCTAATGCCCACATCTATACCGCTATGTCTTTGAGTATTAGAGTCCAACAGATTTGACAAGCATTAGCTATACTGCACACCCCGAAATACGAGTATGATATCCGAATCAGCTATCCATTGGTAATAACTGCGTTACTATTCCAAACAGTCTACCGCAACCGTTAGTTCAAGAATTTGTTCTTTAAAAACTGTAGTTGAGAAATTTAAGTGAAGTAAATAATAGAAAAAAAAGTATTGAATTTGAAATTGAACAATTAACATTTGATTCACTGTTGATTCAACCTGTAATATAAGGTTAAATTTCGTAATTATTGTTAAGTTTTAACCTTAGGAGTTTAGGGCGAGTTAATTGAATCTAAATTTTAGCCCTTAATATTTTTTTTCTTGACAATAACGTTGTTAAAGAAAATCTATCATAAAATAAATCAATATATAAGATTTCAAAAATTGAGACCTTAAATCTCACCATCATCAATTCTATATATCAAATAAATATCGCACGATTCGCTCAGATGCTATTTTACGGCAACCCAATAGGCGGAAATAGATCCAGTCTATATCCAATAACAGAACTGCCTTCTTGTTCAATTGGCGAAACGAAAAATTCCCATCCCATCTCATCCCTAAAAAAAGAGGAGGAAAAGAAAAAGACAGAAGGAGGGGGAAAAAAATCTCGACGGGGAATTATTAGAAGGCAGGGGCGGATACGTCTGAGAGGAGCGCAACTAATATATCCTCAAAGACAGAGCGCGACCCCCACATACGTGGTTTATCAACGTTATTCCGAGGGACTGAGTAGAAATCGTTTGGTATAAGGGGTAGAGGGTGGGGCGAACGATTCAGGGCGCAAACGCGCGCCATCAAGCCATAAAACTCCATTAGAGAGAGGAAATTGCCGTGTAAACGCTTATCTTTTTAAGGATGAATTGTATAATAGCTTTCGGGGCGGCGCCTTATCTCTAGCCAGGGCGGAGAAATGAAGCCCGGACCTCGACAGCTTGTCATTTTTAAAAGGGGGAAAGGGGATTTTATCACGATAAAGGGGTAAATGGTTTTCATACGCGTCGCCTAGGGGTGCCTAGGATATTGTAGACACTCTCCCCTACCCCTAGTTCTATTATTATTATACGGGGGTGGAACAGAGGGGTGGTTGGAATATATATTTCGAATAAAGTGACCGCTGGGAGACGAACTTGTTACCCGTCACTCAATCTTTCTCCCCGTTATTTATATACGGTTGCGAGAGTTGTGTCTCGGACGAGTTGAAATCGTTTTCATTGTTGGAAGGGGTGGAGGTACAGGGCCGACGATTTACTCGCGCCTCGACGATCTCGTTCGAAGATGATGGGAAAGGGGGGGGGGGTAGGAAGATTGCGAGACTCTCTACACTCCCCCTTCACATTAAAGTAGTTTTCAGAGAGGAGGAAATGGTTTCATTGTGCATTAAAGAAAATGCGGCGCATTTTCTTGGAATGGGGTAGCGTTGAGGCAAATTAATTAAGTCGGTAGTCAATGCAGTTCTTTTATGGCATGGTAGGGGATGCAGACGAACACAAATATTAAATTAGATGAGGCGTAATTAACGCAATGGCTGTTATTAGAAATTGGATTTCCGGAGTTTTGTACGAGGGTGTGTGGATATTACATGTCTTTTCATTTTTGGTGAAAAGGAATGTTAAGTATTTAGGGACAGTAGTATTTGTGTACGCTCGAGAAACAACAGACACATAATTAAATCCCGTGCTTACAAAAATTTCAAATTGTTCAAGGATATTGCTTTATTATTTTTTTATGGAGAGTTATATTTGTAACTTATTACTTACAATCTAATTAAGAATAAAAGTTGAAATTTGTTTGAGGAGCATAAGGAATATTTTTAAATACTGTAATTAAATCTTTTGAATGAAATTAGTGAATAAGTAATGTTTCTTAGCATGCACTACATTTAATAAATAAATTTTAATTACTATACTTTGAAGCAAGTTTCTATTAGAAATCAGTGAAAAAAACTTTATGTATGAAAATTCTTGCGGTCTCTGGATTGGTTGATTTAATTTTAACTTATGCACGTCACACTTTGAAGTAAGACGAGGGCTATTATTGACGTAACTCTTGACTCTGAGTCCCGGTCAGGAGGCGAGTACAGCACTTGGACTGGCATCCGTCTTCTAACTTCCACACTACGCTAACGGGAGAAGTTTAAGCTCTACTGATTTAGAGTGCATTCTCGCTTCTACTAGGTAAATCTTCAGCGATACCAATTTTTGAAACCGTGACTCGACAACGCCAGCCATGAGCTGATAACAGTAACCATTGGCTACCGCATCCACACCCTGGTGCAAAATTAAATCTTGTATCTACGGGTATTTTGAATTCGAGATTATAATGATAATTTTTTTAAATGGAAATTCTATTTTTTTCCTTCTAGCCTAGACCAGCGCATCAATTCAAATGCAATAAAGTTCATCTGAAGAAACAAAAAAATTATGAAGATTTATCTCGAACTATGTTTTCTTTCAATATGTGAAGACATATTTTAAAGATTTGAAAATCTGAAGATAAATCATTAAAATAGACGTAAAAAAAATTCAGAAATTCGGGAAGAGAAATGTAATATCAGAAAAACATTTATTAATATATTTATTTTTTTTACATTCTATATTATTCAAATTGATTTAGTAGCTTAGATTTGAGGTGAAAAGTGGAATTTCTATAAGATTAGCATTTTGTGTTAACAATTTCTAAATAACTAGCAGACACAACTCTTAAAAGTGCCTCTGTTATGTGCCGTACGCCGACAACATTCTAACAGTGTCACATGCAGTTCCAAAGCCCGATTCTTTCTTAAATAGTATACTGTCTCTTCCGGTGGCCGCGAAAGTCAAGTAGTCAAATCCGTGAATATGTGTTCGGTATAGTTTCCTACGAGCAGGGACGTCATAGGCAGGAACCAACTGAGCCCGGGCCCAGGCCTCCCACTCAGTGGGGGTCTTGTTTTGGTCTCGACTCTGCCTTAATAAGATCATAATCCAGATAATTTAAATGGCCAAGTATTATTTCCGTGCATATTCTCCAAAAGACAGAAAATTTCAAACTGCATGTCGATTGGCAAAAGTGGTAAGACCTGTATTATAATGCGATGACCGTTGTGTCCATGTCTAAGTTTAATACCATAAAAGCAATCATTTAACTCATTTAGCCGAAATGTGGCCATCGGTGGAGCCGGTTTGTACCTAGGTTTATTAGATTGTGAGTCGCGCACATTTATTTGTTTCAAAATACTGTTTGAACGAGTATTTGACAATGTACTGTCTACTGTTCAGTGCTAATACCTTCTATCTTCCTTTCACATTCAATACAAATTTTTCCTTTAATATAATTGTTTTATATAATTTACTGGCTGGGCGGTGTGGTTGGTTTGTTGCTGGCCTTCTGCACTTAAGATTGTAGGTTCGACCGCGGCATTTTTATGCTCTTGTACGTTATTGGCTAGATATGGCATACTCCGGTAGCTGGATCAGACTAGAGACGCGCGGTTCTATGACCACGATCATCAGTCTCATACATTGGATTTTGCGATTGGGGCATTCTCAAAGAATTTAGTGTATCGAGACGTAGTGACTACATACACGAACTTAGTTGCTTGTCTGCATGCTGCTAGTACTTCGGTGGATCCCGAGCTGCTGCAACGTGTGCACTCATCCTTTCTACGACGTGCTCAAGCCTACCTCGATATACCCCTTAGACACTTTGAACATCTCAAATATTGTTATTGATGTGTCTATTACGGCTGTGCCCTCATCCATTGTTTTTCGTATTTTTCACGTAAACGATGGATCGTGTAAGTACAGTTATTTTTATATACTTCCATAGAAAAATCTGGCTGTTTAGAGCTTGGGTACTATTTATGGGACACCCTGTATATATTTATGTGCGTTAATATCCAATTCTTTTTAAAATTTATCTTAAAATACAAATTTTTAACTCATGCAGGGACGTCTTAAAGCATGGGCCAACTGGGCCCGGGGTCAGGGCCTCGTCTCGTTCTTGACTCAACCTGAACAAGATCATGATTAGAATAATTTCAACGGTTAAATGTTATTTCCGGTTGTATTCTCTAAAAAAACTGGGAATTTCGGACTACTATACGTCAACTGGCTACATATGTGATGATCTTCGTCTTTATATAGTCTTAGGCTTACGACCGCACACCATTATTACCAGTAGCACTCACAAAAAATTTTCAAGGGGGAGTCCATGGTTGAAAGTCTTTAACTCGTATCATACATCAAGACAACACCAATTGATTCTTCTGATTTTGTGAACAAAAAACACCAAAAAATAAATTATTGAATTAATAAAATAAATTGTTAATTACAAGTACTTAATTAAATTTTACGTTATATAAATATATAGGATTATCGCCAATCGAAAAAAAAATCTCAAGGGCTTTGGGGGGTGTCCGAACCCCCAGGACACCCCCCCCCTTGCTTGCGCCATTGATTCTTACTCATTTAGTCAAAAGGTGGCAATCTGTCAAGCCTTCATGTGCGATGGTAAATCATGCCTATTTATATGTTTTGAGTTATTGTTTGTAAGAGTATATGGCAACATATATGCTATGTACTGTCTACTTTAGAGGGTTATAATGGGAGGGGGAGAGGCTACATTTGTGTAGGGGCCCAGGGCCTCAAGAAGTCTTAAGACGTCCCTGAACTCACGTATTTAGAATTAACATCAAATGTAGCTATATGAACACACTTTATAAAAGAATTGCAGAATATAAATGGATGGAAATCTAAAGTACGTTCAGAATTGAACTTAGAAGTTAAGACATTTTTCAGTTTGTTTTTGATAAAGAAATTTTTTTAAATAATACAACTGCATGGCTTAAAAAAATGTAAATCTTTCATATTTGAAAAAAAAAAATGTAAGAGCGCAACTTAAATTTACATTCCTGACTTAATTTGTCTCGCGTTTCTACATACACAGAATGAAAAGTAATAAATTTTAACGTACTAATAAATTAAAAAAAAATAATAATTCAAGAAAAAAGAAATTTTAATTAAAAAATAGTTACAGTGTAACGGTAATTAATTAAGAAATCTGTTTTTTTATTTCTTCACTCATAAAAAAAGAGAGAAAAAGACATTCTATATCAGCTCCATAATGCAACTGTTTTTTTATTAATGACTGAGAGTTACAGATGCAAATTGCAGATGTTTTGTAGAACATCTGTCTATCAAAAAAGGATTCAAATTTATCAACCACTTGTTCAGATGATTCTAATTATATTTTTTTACTTTTTGTTGAGTACTTTAGTGTCACGGATATTAGCATAGTGATATAAGCCACTTTTTTTTCGCTCGTAAGGAACACACCCTAAAGCAAATAAAGAGATAGGTAAAATATGTGCAGTGAATAAATCGAGTTCACATTGAACGAGTATAGTTAGAAGAAACTGTGAAAGTGCTTCCAGGAAACAGGAAATGTCAAAACCAACTATTCTGGACGACATGGCTGTCAAAAAGTAACCTCGGATCTAGACAACATTATTTTTTAATCAATTCTGAGAGTTAAGTATCCTCACATTAAACCAATTTTGAATTGCCTATAATTAATGATAGTGTTGCAGTTTTATTGTGCTACACAGATTGTATAAACGATGCTGGAGGACTAGTAGACTATACAACATATTCTTGATGGTTCGCATGAAGTGAAAAATAAATGGAATGGGTTTGCTAATCCATAAGGTGATCAAAAAATGGCTGAAAAATGCTCAATCTTCTCACAAATTACATTATGTACATCGGAGATTTAAATTAAACTCATAACATGGAGAAAAGGAGAGCCTTTTGTTCCGCCGTCAAAGTTACTTCCTGAATATGAGAAGTTGTATTAAACAAAAAAATTTACTCTTTCCATTGCTAAACTTTGGCTGTTGTGACGTCTGCTTAATAGCATAACTCTCCTTCTCTATACCTGCCAAGATTGACGTATGGAAGATCAAGTGGTCCAGATGGGACATTGTGTCTCCAAAAAAGGCTTCAACTGTTCTTTCCATACGCTTGGGGCATAACATATGTGAACTGTCTCAGAGAATGTCTTTGATGTCGCCACATCTTTTCTCTTTCGCCGACCTTCAGATGATTGTTCTTCAAAACTCTCAATAGGAAGGATGCTACTGAGAAATAGTTCCTTTGTATTGGGTTCCCTCGCACATATGGGACGCAGACAACGTAAATGGAGTGTAAAGTTGTCAGGGCTAGACAAAGATTTAAAAAAGTTATAAGACAAGTTATAGCCTCCAGATGGTAGGCACGATCCCGTTCGTAGTGAGGATCAAACGTGCCGGACGATTGTTCCCCCGCACCAATGGAATGGGACTACGGTGAGGAGAACCGGGTGAAAATGTGTTGCACCTGCCAATGAGAGGTGACCGGGGGCGTGAAAGTGACCCAATCATGGAGTTTAAAGGGGTTGGCTTGGAAGTGGAGAGGGACTCTCGATCTCCATCAATTGACTGAATTTTTTCGCTCTTCAAATTTTGAGTTTGCGGGGGCAACCACCCTTCAAAGACCAAGGGATATGGACTCTCGATCTCTTGCCTTTTACCTAAGAGCTGCGCTGTGAAGTTTTGGGTTTTTCGAATACTCTCGGTTGAGTATGCGGACGCAGTCACACTCGAGGACCTACTGATAAACTCTGCCTAAGGAAGTAATACGGATTGCCAGAGTCAGTGGTGCCACGGCTGGAACACCTGAACTGAAATCGAAATAGATCTTTTCTAACACAAAAACTGTGAAGTGTGGCATTTTAATTGTATATTTATCATTTATTCAAGAATTTTTTACGCTAGAAATAAGATGCCTTTTGGCAATTAGCTGTGTGACCTTTGATGCTGTCTTGTCACGAAGCTACACTGTAATGAAATTTTTCAAAAAGACTGCACTTGGTGTAGCATGGGCATTTTGAGAATGTGGTGCCAGTTCAGGTGTTGTCCTTGTCATTTAACTGTGTCTTGAAATTATGAGGTTCTTTCCCAATATCCTTTGTATTGTTTTAAAATGTGAGGTTAATTTAGTCACTCAGTCAATCAACAGAACTGTTCACCATACCACACCTATTAGAAGAATTTTTTTTCTTCCATAAACAGTGGTCAACTGATTGAATGGAATTATCTGGAATTCCATCGAAAATTTGTGAGCCATTGTAGAAGACTAAAAGAAAAAGTACAAACTCTGATTTCGGTCATTTCTGATACATGGGTAAGAATGTTGAGATAAAAAAAATATGCTCCAATTTAGTAAGAAAATAACCCTTGGCTGGGCAAGGTTGACTCAGCTTTTCATCCCTTCAGTGGGTCAATAAATGAGTACCATGCTTGCTTGGGAACTAACATCGGAGGTTTCGTGGATCGGAGGTATACACCTCAATGCCCAATGTCATGAAAACAGAGATGGGCATAGCAGACCTTGGCCCTCTATAGGCTGTTGCGCCACCGAGTTTAGTTTTGTAAGAAAGTATGCTCTAAAATGTATGTTATGTGCAGAAGGCTGTTGGAGGTCATGTAAAATATTGATTTAAAAGCCATTACTTGTAATAAGCATAAACCAATAATCTGGATGAAAATTATAATTTCTCAATAAATTGCCTCAGTTCTGAATTTGAATTAAGTAGCTTCGGAAAAGAAATTGTAAGATGTTTATTTAAAAGGAGGTAATTTTTCTGTTTTCACTAATACAGTAACTATAGCCTTCTGTCTTTGAAAATAAGGAGTGGGATATTTTGAAAAGCTTCTGGGACTATTTTTAAAACGTGTCTTTAATTATGATTTAATTGTTTTTTTTAAATGCTGTAGAAGAAATATATTGCTACTAAATTATGCAATAAAATATTCAGTGCCAGAATTAAATGAAATATTAATAGTTTTTTTGTAACAACTTCTTAGATAGAATATCGTTTAATTCATTCTAAAGAATCTACTTTTTTATTACTGTAGATAGTATAGTAGGCAAGAAAAAAAAAGGGAAACAGAAAATAAATTGAACTTAAGGGGATAGGTTCATGAATTTTGGCCCCTAAACACATTTTTCACTTTTCCCATTTTAATAAAATATGAATTTCTACGCTTCAAATGGTGTAAAAATTATCATCCTACGTGCAGTAGAAGTATTTTTAATAGTTTTTAGAAAATGTTTTACCATCTATCAAAGTCTACTAAATCCATTACTAAAATCCATTTTTCTCAAAACTAACATTTTTACCGTATAAGGAACATTTGTTCCTAAACTACTGCATTTAACAGCTTATAACTTTACATAATTAATAATTACACTCTAATACATACTTTAATTGAGAGATTTTTTCAAAAAAATATTCTGACAATTTATAGCATTAAACATCCTGAAATTTCACTGTTTTTGAAGGAAAAAAAAAACAGATTTGTGCAAAAAATATTTTTTTAAAATAACTATATATATATCTATGTAAACATCCTATCCGTAAAATCTCTGATTAAAGTATGTATTATGGTTCAAAGAATATTCAGTAAAAAAATTGGAAATTTTTATTCAATAGAATGTTTATAAATGTTCCTTAAAAATACCTATTTTCAACATTACTGAGATACAGATCCTGCTTCGTGAACCTACCCTTTAAAAGAATCAAGTTGTTTCATAATTTCGGTAACATTTTTGGAAGTTTAATTATAAAACTTTAAACTAAATTCCCTACAAATTCCGGATTTTTATGCAAATTTATTCTAGTTTATTAAGTAAAATGGGGATCAATTAATTAATTATTAAACATCATAAAAGATTAAAAAAATTTCTTAAGTATACGCTCTTAAAAATATCGCACACACACACACACGCACGCACGCACGCACGCACACACACACACACACACACACACACACACACACACACACACACACACACACACACACACACACACACACACACACACACTATGTTCTAAATTATAGATATGATATTTGGCCGTCTAATAGCATAAGGATGAACAAAAACATATTAGTAATAAAGCTTAAGTAAATTACATAATAGCAAAAAAAAAAAAAAAGAATGCTTTAGAATTAAAAGAAATATTCTATGAAAATTTTGTTGATCCATCAGGAGCTTACTGTAGCTGTGTTGTGAACTCTCTTCTAGAATTTGTTTTTGTGGAATCACGAGCTCCAGATCTGATGTTATAAAGGTCCACCGTGTAAAGGGGCTGATACATGTTAAATCTGTCGAGGCTCAGACTCCTCGCTTTGAAGAGATGCAGACATTTGGAATGTCAGGTGTCAGTTCAGGTGTCGCCCTCCAAAATATATCGTGGCTCAAAATATATCCCGTTGCCAAGAGCCTTCGTATTTCCGTCTTTTTGCTTACGAATTTGTTGCCATGCCTACCCGTGGCCTCTTGTAATTATTTGATTATTGTATTAGCCCCTTCCAGGTTCGTTTTATTTCTGGATTATGGATACAAAATATTAATTTTATGACTATTTTCAAACATGCATATCTTTTTAAACATGACAGCACCACTCGAAAACAAAATTTCATAAAAATTAATGTAAAAAAATCTGCTTAAATAAATGAGTCATTTACCTGTAAAGTTGGCTTTCTGTAAGGCAGAAATCGTTAGAGAATTTGGAGTCAATTCCCTCTAACTATAAATATAAAGCTTAGAATACCTAGATTTTACCATGAATTATAATTTTTATTTACATCTTTTACGTTTACATGAATGATTATGAAATTATTAATCAAAATTTGATCGTGTATGATAAATTCAAAACACTGTACTGCACATAACCCAACATCGCAATCTAGACAGTAGAGAGAGAGAATCTTGTTTCTCTTCTTACCTTCTTCCTTTTACTGTCTTTCTTTGAGCAATAAATAATACACTATTGCGGTGGATAAGTTTTTTTCTTTGTAGGGGAATGTAATCAACAAAGTGTCTTTCAGACAAGCGTGAAAAGGGATGCTCAGCAGAAGGATGTCCTCTTTTTGTAGAAAATTCCACCGAGTGGTACTTTTCAATTATTCGAAACTATAAAAAGTACATGTGAAATAATGCGGGAAAGACCGATTGCGCAGTGTAAATTTTCACAGTGCCCGAGCTGCACTCGGGATGGGCCAGGATTGCATGTTTCGTCTGCCTGAGCTCAGCTCGAGAAAAGCCGGAAAGGGGTTAACTTATACAGGGTGTTGCCGAATTCGACCAATAAATTCAGAGATAAGATAGTAGGCAGCATGGGGATGTCAAATCAATATAGAATATGGGGTCGCAAATCACGTTTAGTGGGAGTTATTCGCAAAAATAGTTATGAAAGGTGTGGTGTATATAGTGGAATGAATAGGGATAATAAGGGGTAAGAAAAACTTTTATTTGACGTAGAGCATGCTTACAATGCGAACAATGTATTACAGCTCGACGTCAGAAATGCAACTACAAGTGATTGTCACAGGAATTGTTCGAAGTTGCAGTCGCGTAGGTCTTAACGGTGGCTTAACGTACACCCCCGCATTGCGGGAGGCCCAGGATTCCAAGGGTTCCTATGGTTTTGCAATCCTTAGTAAGATCCTTGGGGCCCAAAACCCGACTTTGGAGGGGGCCCTAATAATCTCCGTTACGCCACTGCATAGCAGTGCCGACACCGATGGACGAAGAATTGTCGGATGTGTTCAAATAAATCCGATTGCATTTCTGACGTCGATGCATGATGCATTGTTAGCATTGTATACATGCTTTACGTCTAATAAACGTATTTCTTACCTCCTATGTGCCCCTTTTAATTCTTCTATACATCACACCTTTCATAACTGTTTTTACTACTTACTCTTACTAAACGTGGTTTGCGACCTCACATTCTATGTTGATTTGTCGTCTCCATGATGCTTACTATCACTCTTCTTATTTTGTCTGTCGAATTCGGTAATACCCTGTATAGTTTTCTACGCATTATTTAGAAATAATCTGAATCTTAAGATAAAAACAAAGTATATAAACAAAACGATTTTTTTAAACAGTTTTTCTCGACCAGGAACATAGATGAGTGACATTTTATTTGGTTTAGTATTTTAGTTTCATTGCTTTGATATTAATTCCCTATTCTCATTGAATCTGTTTGAATTTTTAATAAATGATCACAAAATTTTTTTTAAAGTTATATGTGTATGTATAACTTTGTTAAATAATACTTTGCTCTTTTCTTATTTTTAAATATTATTCACGATTTTTTTTAGAAAAAAATTAATTTGTTGTCTCAAATAGAAATAGTTATTCCGATTCATTTAATAATTTGCGTTTTATGACAGTGAGTTGTTGCTCTTAAAGTCTTTAAAAAATATGAATTTTTGTACAATTTTTTTTTTACAGGTGTATAAAGTCTTCAGATATTTTTCTCTTCCTCGGTATAACAACTTATCAATTTTACACTTTTTTCGTAAGTTTTTTCCACCATACCATACTTTTTTCTTTCTTAATGCTTGAACTCCCCTACCCTCTCTGTTATATATTACTATATGGGGGGGGGGGAATTCAGGTTCCCTCGTATATTTATAATGTAAAATTTATTTCCTCTTAAAATTGATTTTTTGCAGCTCTAGTAGTTTGTTGTACATCTTTTCACAGTACATATCTACCGAGTTATCAAAAAATGGGTACTGTAAGATTCGCCGGACTAAAACAAAACTATATAGGTGGCGCTGCCATCGGAATGGAGAAAAAAAGAGGAGAACCATGGCGGAGAAAGCGAATGGCGGCTACGACCTGTAGCATCAGGAACAAAAATTGTGTGAACAATAGTTTAATGTTTGGTAATAGTGTGTTTTAAATACTGGTTTAATTGTGTGTCTGAGTGGCTCTTAAAAACAAATAAAATTTTTAGCCACTAAAGATGGATTAATTATTTTCGTTCCTGGTTGTGATGAGAAATCTTCAGAGTTGAATTAAGAACCTACAGCGGGACTAAGAAGGATTTGTAATTGGTACAATTAAAAATTGAAAGCAATTTTTATAATGCTTAATATGCTTTGATTCCCTTTTAATTATCATAACAATTAAATAAAGGTTTTTGTACTTTGTTTCTTGTATTCAAGAGAAATTAGCGTATTTAGTTATTAAAAAGGAGCTGATAACCCCTCAAAATGCATAAGTAATAAAGTAGACAACAAAGTAACTATAAAAGTTGAAAATTCCAACTATACAGGGAAGTGAATTTTATTTCGACATAAGTTGGCAGTATTCTCACACAGTAATGTAGTACTGCACGCAAGTTCCGCCAAGTCAGTGACTTCTAATGTAATATACTTATATATATCTAATGGAATCACAAAACTAAATTCTAATTTTTGTATTTAGAACACTTCATTCACATGATTTCATTTTAATCTCTATTCTTTTTTGTGTTATGTTATATACATATGCATAAATATACGTATGAAGCATGCGCATATAAATGTGAATGAAATGCTTTCAGTACCTTATGAATTGAATATTTTATTCAGAAAAGTGAAGAGTGAATAAAATTTGTTGACCTACCTCTGGCCCTGATTTAAGTTGTTATCCGGCTGGGAATTGATTCATACAGTTGGCATCCTATTGTATCCTCTATTGTATACATCATTCGGATACTCTATAGCAATGCGATGGAACTCAATCTAGTCACAGATGTCACCAAAAGTTAATTATTTAACTAGTTTATTATAAGCAGGGGCGTAGCTACCACCTTTATCTATGATACGGGGCCCCCAAGCTACAGGGATCCAACATATGTAAATAAAAAAATCATAACATATTAATGGATAAAGATAGATTATAAAGATCTTCCGAGATTTTCAGACAGGGCCCACTCAGGAATAGTAACACAAGTGATTGCCCCCCCCCCCAAATTGGCTGCTTATTGGCAAATGAGTCTTTGTAGACGCGGCAAGTTCCCGTATATGAAAGCCATTTCATGGTGGCATCATCAAATTTATTTGAATAATTCCTTTTTTGCCTTTTTATGTTATAGAGTACATATAAATAAAAATACAAAAGAAGATAAATTTTAATGATGTAACGAGAAATTTTATCTCTCTCTATCTCCCTCTATCTTCGGTATTGACATTTTTTCTAATAGAAAATGTGTTGTTTCGAAATTTAGTTGTGCCGCTGCGAAGGCGCTAATTTCTTGATTGTTCTTACTTATATCATTTTTTATTATTTACTTTACAATCTCTTTTTTTTTTTTCATCTTTGAAAAAATAGCATTACACGTTAATAAGCTTTATTTTATAAAATCGATGATTTTTTTAATTAGATCTTTCAGAAGTGTTTGATAAAATTTTAAAATTTAATCTTTTAGTCGGTTGGTTGTCGTGTTTACGGAAATGGAAACTTATTTTCATATAGGACCGAAGATCCTATACACCATGTCGGCAATGTCCATGCAGTTGTCCAAATACAGATCGTCCTGAGGACAGTCACTATTTCGCTGCAAAATCGCCAGTAGCAGGACAAGAGAACAGGTGGTCAGAGGTCAGTTTTGTGTCAGACCAGTTCCTACATTTCAGGTATGTTCTTATACCATCTTTGTGGATTTTCATCCCAATTAGGTGGCGTGCCCTGAGTCTGGTGAGGGTATTCGTTAAAGTCCTATTTATGATGGGTAGTTCAGAAACTTGGTATTTAAATGTTACTGTTTTGTCTTTGAATCTAGACCTTGTCACTGAATTTATATCGTTCAGTGTGACTACAAAAGGTAGTTAAGTTCACACAGTTTCCTTGCTTCTTTAGCTAAAGCATCAGCGGTCTCGTTTTCATCAATTCCAACATGGGCTGGTACCCTTCGCAGAATGCACTTCTTATTTAACCTGAGAATTTTGGGCAATTTAATCTTTTAAAAAGGATAATACAGTAATATAATTTTTTGTCGTTAGTTTTATTAAGACTGATAAAAAAAACTGTGCGTTTAATTTACTTACCTGTAGTAACACTTGACCGTATTAATATCTTATGCAACCGATCCCTAAAATGGCATATATGTTATACATGAAATGTAGTTGGAAAAATATCTGGCTAATAAATCATATATTTCTAATACTTATTGTAGACATAAACACATTTAAAATTGAATTAATTAACAATTTTTTCTTATTCAAAGGTCTTATATTTTGTTTTTTTTAATTTAATCTATTAAAATGTTACCTTTGACATAAAATGAACATAGGTCTTCCTAAGTCATTAAAATTTTAATAAAAATAAAATTTTTTTTTTCAAATAAAATATTTTTTAAAGTGAAAACCAGAATTTAATTCAAATTCTCATTGTTACAAAAGCCTTAATTTCATTATAACATTTCTCCTAACATGTGCTAATGTTTCGAGTAAGAGTTCTAATATATTCTTGAAATACAGTGCATCTAGGCGTTAATTTTAGGAATTTTTTAATCTCTAAGAAGCCTATTTTCTAGTCATGTATAAAAATGCCACCTACCACTTTAAAAATTTTATCGCAATTATATTATATATATACTTGTGTTATATTCCATAACGTAGCCCTTTAGAAGCTAAAATTGTTCTTTACATAGTACAATTTTTAAAAACCAAATTCTTTGGTAGGAAAAAACAAGCATAAGCAGTGATACAAATGTTTCTTTTTCTTTCATTTTTACTGGTTTAATTAATAATTCAGAAAATGAAAATATTTAAAGGAAAATGTGTTACAACAAAATGAAAGAAACCAAAACGTTTATTCTTTTTTAAAAAAGCGGTATACGTGTTTCACAAAACGTTAATGTGATTTCTGGAGAAGTTTTGAAAATTTCAATAAAAATAAAATGCTTGATGTTGTGATGGGCCGTTTTAAAGAAATATTAGGAACATTTACATAAATGAATTTGTATTCCTTTCTTCTTTCTACTGTGCTTTGCTAAAGATTGCTTCAATGGTTAACACATTTTAAATTCTATTAAACTCTTATTTGTGGTGGAGTTTATTTTTAATACAATTCGAATGTTCTTAAACAGATTTTAAAGTCTGCATTTTAATGGAGAATTTTCTGATTTTATAGTTATAAGAAAGGGGGAAGGATTTCTCTTAATGTGTTTCTTTTTCTTTTTTCAATCTGAGGAAATCAATTTGTTTGCGATTATCAGAGTCATTAAAATACGGTTGTTTCAACCGTATTAAAAAAAGTGTAAAGGACAATAAAGGGGTGTAATTTCTTATGTAAATGAAAACATTGTAATGTAAATATTACATTATAAGCCTATTTACATAAGAAAAATCATCACCTTTAATTACAAACACAGTTACTATTCTAGCATAAATCTTTCCGATATTACTCCCAACGAAGTGTTCATTTGTAGTAGGATAAGTAGCTATATATATATATATATATGTTGTGTGTGTGTGTGTGTCTTGTTGATGTAAGAAAGCAGAAAATATTGTTTCCTTCATAGTACATTGAAATTAGCTGAGAATAAAGTGTGGTTCAATTCAGTCAGCGTAAAACAACATAACACGATGAAAAGTGCAAATGTGAGAAATGAAGCATTTATTTTATGCACAGATATTTATGAGATCAAGGATAATGTGCAAGAAATAAGAAGGAAAAAAGAGGCATTTAGTTTACTCAAAATGAGAGGCGTCTTTTTTAATAATACCATTTTGATATAGAAAAAAAAGGAATGGATCCGGACAGCTCAAATACACCCAGAAAGTTTTCCATATGGCCGCCAAAAATGATGCCAAAGAGATTGAGACATTTTTTTGTTAATTATTGGAGACAATGATACTTTTCTTATGTGGGAACATATCAAAGATAAATTAATAGAACTACATAATATAAGTAAATTAAAGTTTTACAATTTGTGCTATGAGTATGAACAGCTGTATAATTTGTACAAATAGGGGTTGAACCGTCGTTAGGTGGACAGGGGGTACCCCTTCTAGTTATAATAAAATTAAAATGAATGAAAATGACAAATACATTAAATTATGTAAATTTCATTAAAATATCTTCAATTTTTACTCTGCTTGAAGAAAAATAAAAGCATAAATCATTAGAAACATATTCTTAATTTATATATAAAATGTAAATCAATTTACCTAAATTTAAATTCTATTTTTTTTGTTGGCTCTGGTGGCTTAGAGGTAGTGTAGCCGCGGTGGCCAAGTGGTCTAGGCATCGGATCATGGCTAGCGTGTCATGAGTTCGATCCCAGTACCACTAAAGACCCGCCGTGTAGGGGAGCGATGTACGTAAAATCTGTCGAGAGCTCAAACGTCCTCCCGTTGGTGTGGTGTGGTAATTAGGAGAGGGGGTGCCAGCTCAGGTGTCGTCTGCGTCACTTGACCACGGTTCAAAATTACGCGGAGCGTCGCCAAAAGCCCTCGTGTTGCTAATCAGTGTGACGTTAATATTCACTCACTCACTCTCTCGACCAAGCTGGAGTCGACAGATTTTCAGGATGCGAAAATCGTAGGTACGCATGTTATACGATTATGTGGCATCTGGTATCAATTTGGCTCTGGTATTCTCGGCAAGATTAAAATCCCGCCAATATGTAGCTTGAACCACGCAAATATTAAAGCTTGAATTAAAAATTAATTCATGCATCCAAATTTGGTAGCGATAGTGCCTCCACATGAAATGGAGGAACAATAGGAACGAGCAGACTTGATCACAAAATCTGCTAACCAAGTTCATTTTAACCACCATTTAAGAAATAATTTTCCTATAAAGTATAAAAAAAGTTGATGATAAAAATAAAAAAAATAAGCTAATTAAAAGAAAAAGATAATAAAACAACTTGCAAAATAAACCAACAAAAAATAACAAGAACTCAATAGTTAAAGTTATTCAAAATGTCGATAAAATGCGATTAGAACTTCAACAAAAATCGATCGACTAATACAGTGATAAAAAATGATCAAGTTGTGCAATCATTTTAGTTTCTATATTACATTATAAATGGCACCAAAAGCTTTGGTGCATTTGCGCTGAACCGATCCACTCATAAAGGAAGGACAATACCCTTCACACTTTTATGTTTACATGAAAGCATGAGTCCTAATTTACTGTTCACACAATTCCTGCAGGACTATGACATCTATGGCACCGAACAGACATTTCTCGAATACCATCTTCATAAAAGTCAGCCGCTTGAGTTATTACCTACTCCAGGAAGTCCGTCTTGATTACCACAACAGCTCTGAGGTACTGTTTTAAGTAATATTCAGTGTTATGCGTGTCAATATTTAATGTATAACCCCGAAACAGTTTGGCTTTGATTCCTTTGAAGAGGAAATTTAAAGTTCTTCCCAAGCATTTGATTTTAAGAACTTAATCGGCATTTTTAAAGACTGGTTTGAGTGGAAGTTCTGATAATGTCACGGTTCTGTCACAGTTTCATGAAGAAAATTTTTTTTGAAATTTGAAGAAAGTAATTAGATAATGATGAGATCGTATAGCTTCCGCTTTTTCAAAAAACATTTCCCTCGACTTCCTGTGTAATACGACATCATTAATGACAGAGAGTCTCTTAATATGTTCTTCATTGTACATAATTGTTCAGCTGTTGCTTAATGCTTAACACATTTTTTTACCTTTCTAGCTGCATACTTCTCATTAATCACTATATGATTCTCGGACACCATCAAATGTTTTGTACTTCCGGTGTTGAGAATTTCTTCCGAAGCACACGATCTCTGTTGAGATCTAAATCTCCTATCATTGCAATTAGGTGGTTAGCATTTGTACCTTAATTTGCCCTTTTTTAGATAAAGATCTTTACAAAATTAGTGGATTGCGCCTTGGCGCGAGTGAACAAAAATCAAAGTGAGAAAGTCTATCTGGAGCGGCCGAAACGACTGGCTAAGAAAATCAGTAGATGGAACTGTAGTTCAGGGAGGTAGGAGAACGAGTTTTCCTATTGGTCAGGCAGCTCTTCTCCGGTTGGTAGATCGAGCTGCTCGGGAGTATTCGGAAAGTTAAAAAAGTGAGAATTGATATTTAGAAATCAGGAAATGGGGAGGTTGAGTGACCTAGACCCAAATTATTCGTAATTACTGGTAATGTGCTGGTAGAATATGTCTATTCTTTCGGTTTCCTTCGCTGTTCTGAGCTCTTTCCCCAGTTCTAAGAGAAATGGGTAATCATCAAAGAGTTTGCGTATTTCGAAAATCGCGTCCATGTAGCCGAAAGACTTTTCATTGTTGTTATCATTATCATTAGATTGAGGAAGGGGGGGGGGTATCTTTTCTTTGGGCTTTGTATTTAATAAACGAATAACGTGGAATATCCCTCAATTGGTGGAATTTTCAACTATCTGAGAAATTTTACTGTACACTAATGCCAGACAGTAAAATTCTTCTATAATGGCGTCTGAAACAAGACAATACTTAAAGGATGTCGGAGTGCATGATCGGAATGACCACCGCAGCAGCCATGTTTCTAAATGATACTATAACTAAAACAATACCATAAAAAATACACATATCTTTCTCTTAAAAACGACTGACATATTCAAAATAATTTAAAAAGAAATATATTTTTTATTAGCATCGTTCATTTTGGAATTACAAGGCGACTTTTCATAATTTTTAATCCCGGTCAAGTGACGAGGACGACAACTGGGCTGGCATTCTTCTCTCAAAACTTCCACACTACACTGACGTGAGTTCCGTGGGCCTCTACACATTTAACTTGCATTTATTCCTCTACCCCTTGCGCCAAGACTCGAGTTCACGAACAATGCCAGCCATAAATATTAGCGACTACAAAAACTACCAACACCACCGCCGCCTTGTATAAGTCGTTGGATTAATATGGCTTATACTCTCTTCACTTTTAAAGTTAAAATTTATGAGAAATTTCGAGGATATAACACTTTTTCAATGAGCCATTTTATTGCAACGAATTACTTACTCTGATTTTCAGTCTCGGTGTCCTTCTATTTTGTGGTTGATCAAGAAATCGGCTGTTCTAGTTTTGCTTCTGTTAGTCTGTTTTCCTATTTCAAAACTTGTATAAATTTTCAAATAATTGGATGATTAACATCACCAAGATTATTTAAGTACTTGCACCAGTCTTCGGTGATAATACATTTTTAACAAGTCGCCCGTAGTATTTTGATGCTGATTTCGTATTTCTTGTCAACATCTCCTGCCTTTCTCCTCCAACCTGGCCTTATTTAAATACGTTTTCGAAACGTGAATTAAATTAACTAACTCTTCAGAATATGCTTAAATTCCCCCTACCCCCTTTAACATAAAAAAAGATCACAAATTTGTCATTCTTAAAAAAAAAAACGATCAAAATGTGTAATTCCTTTTCATAAGAAATATGAAAGGATTCAGTCAGAAATGAATATATACTATTAGGATACCATGGAATCTGAATATTTTGATCTGAAAAAAAAGAAAAATGTTTCAGAAATTTGAATTTAATTTTTCAATATTTTATGAAGATATTGCATGGTTTGCATGTATGAACTCATATTTTGCAAGAATAAGGAAGGAACAAACAAACCAAAAGAAATTTATTCGGAAACAATGTCGAATGGTTATTTGACATGCAATGTGAAAATAAAAGAATTATGTAATTTTAGAACGATTAACTTTTGTATTAAATATGTATATTGTTTCTATTTCGTTAGATTAACATTTTCTGCAGAACGGATATTTTTTTGGAGACATTAAGACAAAAGGAAAGGTCATATATGAGCAGAAACCTTTTTCTTCAAAATGTATCAAATACTATTTTTTTGAAGTATAGTACAAATCTTTTGCATTGCAGTACTCATCAAATCTCTCACGGTACTCTTTAATTCAATCAAGTCTTGGAAATTCTTGTCTTGCCTATTAAAGAAGCCTGCCAGAGATATTTACCATGCAAACTAAACTCAGCAGATAAACATTTGTTGTGCTGCCATCTATCGACAAATTTTATAACTAAAGATTAAACGAGAAAATAATTCAGAATGTTTTAATTTATTCGGAAATGAATGAAGTTAAAACTCATTTAAATCTTTAAAAATTTATCTGTAACGCTAAAATATCGATACATTATAGAACGAATAACCTGCGTCAACGAGCTTTTCATTTTATTTCAAAGAAACTAAGGCAATGATGAAAAAAAATAATAAAAACTCGAAGACCTTTCCTTTTTCTGCGAGAGTAATTATATTTCTTCTCTTATTCTTAAATTTTTTACGAATCCATTTTTATTTACTGCATTAAATTGTAAAACCCTTTAGAACTGAGTTTCTAATAATTAGTGATTTGGCATTGAATTTTTGCGATCGAACTCGACAACTTTGTAAAAAAGCCAATTATTATTCCATTACTGCTTTGTTCAAATGAGAGTCTCTTGATTTAGTTATTCGTACACATTTATTAACAAGTATGTATTTCAAAGATTATCGTCCAATAGAGATTTTATAAAACTAGATTCCTTATTAATTTTCAGTTTTTATATCTTCAATGATACGTATACCACAATTTAAGAGTCACTATACTAAAATAATATTTTTCAAATCTTGAAGTTTTAAAATACAGCGAATGACTAAATGCTTCTCAATAGAAATGAACGAATCTACCAAGTTTCTTGTAAAATGCAACAACTTTCAACTTCTTAAAATTACATTTTTGTTTTCGTTTTATTAGACAATTGTATGAATTTTAAATTTTTGTAGTGCTTTTCTTTCTTTGTACATAAAATATAAAGTAGACGGTCGATAAGAAAAAACATTTCACCTAGGGAGTTCCTGAGGTTTTATTGAAAAGTTTTTCGGCGTTTCTTTCAATTATTTAAAACATGTCATTATGATGTCTTGTTAACATTGTAGATATCTTTTTTTATTTCTAATAGACTGCAGATTGGTGTTTTACTATTGCAGACCCAGTACATCCCCCAGGAGCTGGTATCTCTTTTTAGTGCGGTACCATATAGGCGGATACCAATCGCGGCAGGTAATTTTGACACCCAGTTTTCTCCACAGATGGAGGCACCTCCACTCTGATGATGCGAACCTGTACTAGGATTTAATTTTATCGAGAGCACCCAAGCCAAACAGACATTCTAGGTATCTTTTACATGCCGTATAATCCTACGACATGGCCGCTGTCGATTTTCTGCATCATAAAAATCCACAGACTTGGGCCGGGATCAAACCCGCAACCTTAGGTGCAGAAGGCCAGCGACAAAGCAGCCACGCCACCCAACCGGCTTGTAGAAAACATTTCTTTGTTATTTTTACATGACAAACAAATTAAGATTATTCTCGTAAGTTCTCCAACTTTTATTGTATTCTCTCTGAGTGTATGTGATATAATTTGATTCCCAAATTTCAATCTAATGTATAATCACAATCTCGAGTCGTAGAGAATTGAAGCAAAAAATTAAAACTAAACATCGATAAGTTTGCGAGTACTGTGAATCAAAAATTCTCATCTACCGTCTTTAAAGGATGTTATAAACAGAGCTTCGAGCCGTAAATATTATTTATTATACGGGTTCAACTAAAAAATATATCGGTTTCAGTTCCGAATGAATAATTTTATTTTATGTATGTTCTTATCTTCCAACTTCTAGTTCATTCAGTTAAATTATAAATCTGCCTTCTACAAGTAGTTTCGAATGAAACTGAAACAGAAAAGTACTAGTGAACATCGATACAGGAAATCGAGAAGCAATGTACATGCAATCATGATAATTATATGGTTGACGTTAAATTAGAAAATATCGACACGTTTTTTGTTTGTTTACAGTAACAGAATGACTGAAGATATATAGAACCGAAATAAACCGATATTTTTTTCGGTTCAGTTCCGGCTTTCTTTCTGACCAAAATAACGGTTTTCTTCGGTTCAAACGGATGTCGAATCCAATGCCTAAAGCTAGTATCAATACGGCCCAAGAAGCAATAAAAAATCAGTTATGTACAATTTTATTAAATTTGACTGCTTATTTCAGCGTTTCTCAAACTGTGGGGCGCGCCCCTCCCCCTTAGGGAGCGTGACAACTTTACGAGGGGGGGGGGGCGAGCATATTGTGAAAAATCGAAAACAAAAGATTAAAAAAATCTTTTTTTTTTACTGAAAGTAAATAAACAAAATACATTTGGACATAATAAAAAATATAATACACATTTACAATGATATATTACACTTATAAATGAATCAGTGCTACACACAATGTATTTTATAATTAATTTAACAATACCAAGTTAAGAACAAATCTAATGAATACCGTTGCCCTCATGGGGGAGGATTGTCATATATAAACTTATATACAAATATTAACACCTATCTTGTCAATTTGTACGGTTATAATTAATCCCTAAACTGCCGATTAAAGTTACGCGATTCGGTTCCCAATGCCAACCGTTTTCCACGTAGGCCCGCGTATGTGATGTGTTGGGGGGGGGGATAAAGAAGCAAATAATCAGAAATAAGAAAATCTTCGAAACATTGTCAAGGTCCTTTTATTGCATTCCAAAGCCTTCGGAATAATTTTATGGGATAGCAGCGCACAGAAAAATTGTACTTCGAAAAGACGTGTATATACGTCCAGGGCAGTTATCGCTTTGGCTGAGCGAGACGTTTTTATACGCCGGTGGCACTTAAGAGGTTTAGTCGTATTGTAGGTTTAGCGTCAAAGTATAGTATTATTGAATTTCAATACATTGTTGTTGTTGAGGGGGAGGGGTGCGATGAAATTATGATTAAATACTGGGTCACGAATTCTGAAACTTTGAGAAGCACTGGTTTATTTGTATGATCTGAACACGCATCTTCTAAGTCAGGAGTGGTGAACCTTTATGGATCAACGTGTCATTTCTCTAAAGAAATGTTTAATGAGGTACAGACTTGCCGTCAAATAATTTTTTGATGATAGAAAAAAATAATAAAACTAAATACTAACAACTCAAAACTTTTTATTTACTACGAAAATTACATTTTGATAGCAGTAAATGCTTTAGTTATACGTGTAACTCAAATTAAAGTAACGTTAGTGTGACTTCTGATGTTGCAGATTAGATGACAAATAGCTTATATTAGAATTGTAAGATGTTACTTTTAACAGAATACATGCTGAATTGGGGTTATGATTAAAATAACATATGAGCCAGCTTCTTCAAACAATTACGTGTGTCTGGAATCCGTTTTACAGACGATGCTCTACATAAAACTGACACCGCTTTATTGCCTTTATTAATCATGCCATGTTTCTAGGTCCACCAAGTTTTATATTCTCTGTTACATTTACTATCTTGCACTTATTGGCTTTTTGCTGGACTAGCCATGTTAAATAACGGTTAAAAAACGTAAATATCACTCAATAAACTTTAAAATACAAGTTGTGTCAACGAAATTTACTATACTATGCGTAGACAAAAACTTCGCATCATTAGCAGTTGTAGTGTACGACGCAACAAGGCAGGAATATAACAACCGAGTGTGCTCCCTCCGCTCCGCCACCATTTACAAACGTTTAAACGTAATAATTTGTTAGTTTGAACTACAAGGTAAACCGTTTTGATAGGTGGCTTGCCCAAAATATTGTGTCGCGTGCCAGCCATTGGTTCGCTATCCCTGTTCAAGGCAAAAGCAAATTGTCAGTACAATATTTCAAATGAAATTGAAAACATGTCAAACTTTAATAAATGCAAGAGTTTTACTTCTTCTATATTTCAACATTTTGACCAAATATAATTCTAGAAAAAAGGGTCGTTATTCTTCATAATATATGGAAATTTCTCAGCTTCTTCCATCTCTATAATTATGATTGTATTCTACCTCCATTTTTTTCTCCCTCAGAGAGGAACGTTATCAACATTATTCATTTAGTGACAAAACCACGGACTATTTGCTAAACTGATTGCGGTAAAATTAATGGCAGAGTTGGATTCGCATTTTTTGTCTTCAGAAGTGGTATTGAATCCAAGCACTTTCAATTTTGAATTCTTGATGAATGTACAGCTTTGTAACTTATGTTTAAACTTCGCCATTAAATGGATCACTGAACAAAATACGTAGTATCATCAGACTACCTTATCTCTGTTCCGGATTTCTTCTTTGGATCCTCTCTTAAGTGTATTTCTTCATCTAAAACATAAGCATCGAGATCCAAAAGCACCTTAAAAGCCTAAAAGATAAAAACATTGATAGTTTTTGCATTTGTTCGTAGACACACGAGCGATTTTTGGAAATGAGTGGGCGGATTGGCTTGCAAAGTCTGCCAAGAAAGCTCGAAATTGGCATTGTCCTTAATATTCCTAAATTTTTTTACAAGGAATACATAAAAGAGTGGTGGAGTCTTGGAACCAATTATATCTCATTTTAAATAAAGGGAGTTTAAAGAATTTTTTTTCATTCATTAATAAGACTGTCAAGCCATCATTTTCATACTAATTACAAAATAACCCAATTTCTCACTAGTCATGGTAACTTTAAACAGAATTTAAACAAATTTAGTTTGGTTCCATCATCTTCAAGCAATTGTAGTGTTAGTGGCGAGGAAAATGTAGAACATATGACGAGGACGACACCTGACCAGGCATTTCCTTCTCTCTATATATAAATTTCCATATCTACTCTACACAGCGGGTATTCGAGTTTCTGGAGAAAGGTACTCGATAAAATATCATTCATCACGTGATACGGATAATATGATTAGTATCTAAAATAACCCGTATTTCACCAGGCCTAACATATTTGAGTCTAATAAGTCTAAGCGTTTCTTCAAGCAGCAAGCTAAAGAGTCGCAGGGGAACATTGAGTTACGAATACACTTTTCCTGAATTAAGAGCTATATTTTTGTCACCAAAGATATACTTTATACAATATGTATTTTATAATTCATTCAAATAAGCTTATACATAAATGCAAGGTGGTACAGAAATATAAAATAGCACATAACCACTTGTTTTTTTTTTGTTTCACAATGAAATTTTACTCCAACTGAATAGTTTCATCTTTGATAGACCTCTATTAAAAATATTTATTTTTAAAAATTAATTTTTATTCATTATTTTGAAAAGGATAAACCTATTTCGTTAAATTGTAGTCTCTCTCAAAACTTTTAAATTCTTCTGTAGTTCATCTGACTCAAAAATTAATTAAAGAACTTCTCACTGTTTGGTAACGTTCTTGAGTTAAAATACAGAATATTCAAAGGTTATTGTACGTTCCTTCAATAAGTAAAATTTAAAATAGCGTATCAGAACTACTTTAAATATTTCTCACAGTATAGTATTTTCTCTTGAAATTTATAATTTTTACATTAGTCATGTTAACTTGATTACAACAGATTTAAAATGTATCAAAATTTACTTTTTTCTATTTGCAATCGGGCCCCAATTTAATGAATTTCGTGATAAACGAATTTTTCTCTTTGCCTGATCAAAATGAAGGCAAAAAATCCCCATTTAAAGAATGATATACCTTGAATTACTTTAAAAGCTGAATTTTTTTTCAAATAAAATATTCATTTTGTTCGGAACAGAAGAATACTTTTCTTGTAAGCAGCAAATTTCGAAGTGAAAGGGCGAAGACCATTATTAGACTTTAAAGGTGCAGATGAGTCAAGAGTGTAATCTATTGTGTGTTTTGAATAGGACAGGAAATTCCTTTTTCTTGTCCTATTCCACAATGCAGGGGATATTTTAAGATTTTATGTTACATTTAATGATGAACAGCTTACCTGTGCAACTGAAGTCAAGGATACTGCTGATTTGTCGGAGGTAATGAGTATAGTGATTTTGATGTAAAAAAAAAGAAATTGATGATGAAACTCCTATCAAAACTGTTACATTTTCTAATTCTTAACATTGTTTGGAAATTCTGAAAACACAGCTTATGCAGCAGGATGTAAACGATGCAGTATTTGTTTCTCTACATAAAGTGGAAAAAGATTTCTTTCAAGTCAGGAATCAAAAAGACCATCAAACATCTAGTTTAGTGAGTACTTTAAAATTTCCAATTATATAACCGGTGCTTAATAATTCACTAATAGTAATTTTAGCTGTTGAATAAGAAGTGTGTAATTTTTTAACTATGGATATTTTTTGTGTAGTTGTTTATTATAGAATTTTCAAAACGGAAGAACAAAAATCTGTAATTTGTTTGGACCTCAATATAACGAATAATCCTGAATTATGGAACAAAATATTCAGTCTCAAAGAATTGTTTAAATCACGGCCTGACTGTAAAATTATATATTCTTGTAAATCAATTTCTAAGAAAAATATTGAAAAAAAAAAAACCTTAGAGCAATGAACATTATAACTTTCAGGCAGAAAGAAATGGCATTCAACACCTTCTTAACTTGTAGAAAATACACTTCACATGGCATTCTCAAGAAAAAAAAATAAGGCTTTGTATATTCATCACCTATTTTTGTCGAAAGCATTGTTGAAAATTCTAAAAAGAATATTAAAACTTCTATATTCTATGCAGTTCTGTATTTAACACTTAATCTCAATTAGTTGAAGATATATTATGAAAATTAGCATTTCTTGTATTGTACTCAATGTATTATTTAAAGGGGAATAAAAAACTAATATTAATAGGTTTTTTTCATTTTTCATTATTTTACAAAGAATACAATTAACAAATTGCACAAATGCAGAAATATATCATAACATAACACAAATGAAAAATAAAATGAAACAAAAGTTTTTAAAAATAATTTTATTAAGATGGACATTTAATTTCTGTTTCTTGTGAAGAATTACCAAGCACTGATGTAGATTCAGAACCTGGAGTGTCCGAAGTAATATCATGAATTAAATGTTTTACATCAGCTACAGTGGAAAGTG